>CAUYQV010090096.1:0-15288 GCA_963574575.1 Galagoides demidoff
GGAGGCAGGAGACTCGCTTGAGCCCAGGAGTTGGAGGTTGCTATGAGCTGTGATGCCATGGCACTCTACCCAGGGGGATAGCTTGAGGCTCCATCTCAAAAAACAAACAAAAAAAAAAATAGGGAGACTGATATGATAGACATGCAACTCTGAGGGTGTGGGCTGGGGTAGGAACAGTGGGAGGAGAGTGCAGTTATTCCAGAGAAGAATCAGTCAGGTGCCGCCCCAATTATACATAGGGTTCTGCGACCTTTGTGCTCTCTTTAACTTCATTTGTAAGGTTATTCTAAGATTTCTATGAGGTTAAAGGAGGCATCAACTCATTTATGCTTAGTGATGTCTTTCCCCCAAACACCAATAGAAACAAAACCTAGGTGAGTCCATTGGCCACCTAGTGAGCTGTGTCAGGAAGGAGAAGAGAACGTTTCAACCATTCACTATGAGGACGAGTGCTGCTTATTTCAGGGTACAGTGATTCAGACTGTACCTCCCTTAAAAAATCTTTTGAAATGGCTAATTGATTAAGAAGTTGCAGCTTCCAAGTAATTTATTTCCAAGTGTTCCTATGGACCTGGCCTTCCTCTTGACCCCATCCACCTCTCAACCCACCTCCCTGTACAGATCAGAAGGGTCAGGAAAGGTTCAAAAACCCTTTGGGTTTTTTTTTTTTTTTTTGAGCAAAGAGAGCCCTGGTTTTAAAAGAATGAAATCAGGCCATTACATTCAAAAGCAGAGTTGAATTGATAGACCAAAAATGAATCCCTAATGGGAAGTAAGGTTTAGGGAAATAAATCTTAGATTACAAGGCAGGAGACAGTGCAGACTTATGTAACATCTACTCTTAGCTCTGCCAATAGCTGTGTGGCCTCGAGCAAGCCACCCCATTCCTCTTGGCCTCAGTTTCTGCATCTGTAAAATGAGAGGGCTAGAATAGCTAACTCAACAGCCTTTCCCAGTTCTAGTATTCAATGTCTCTGTGAGTTTATAGAATGATCTTTGAAAATGTCAACGAAGCACAACTTTGCGGGGCGGGGGGTACCCCCATTTACCACCCACCCACAGGCATCCAAACCATACACGCTCAGAGTGGCCCAGAGAATGACAAGTCACAGTGCAAAGCATGAGTGCCACGTGGGGAAACATCTGTCCAAATTGTGGCCAAAGCATAGTCATGGAGAACTGGTTGTAGAACAAATCAAATTCTATATGATATGTCACTTCGAAAAAAGTCACCGTGCTGGTGTAGCTGGGAAATTGCCAAGTGGTGTGTGGGTGTGTCCACAAACAGCAAGTCAGAGGGCAGGAGATTCAGGGAGTTGAGCCTAGATGACAGATGACCTTGGTGGCAGGCTCCAGACGCTCCATATGTTGGACATGGCAAGTGATAGATGGACATTGATCCGTCTCCAAACAAGACCAAAACTAAGGCCTGAGGAAGGCAACTTGGACAAGGCGTGTGGGCACAGGGGTATTTGGGAAAAGGTTGAGTTTTTCAGAAACATAGACTAGATAACTTTTCCTCTTCTGAAAGATGTCCCATATGTTTGGGCTTTGGTTCCACTCCAGGAAATTATAATAATACACTTCCAAGGTTATTTTTTTCATGGGTGGGCTCTTCTAGGAAATCTTTCTTTGGTTGGCATTTATTTTCTGCACAGCAGAAGTCAGCAGGGGCGTGAGTTCTGTGCAGTCACTACTCCCCAGAGAAAAGTACCCCTGAACAAATCGTTATGGTTTGTGAGTTTTCTCTCCTTCTCTGAGTCAACAGGAGGAAAGTCTCATTGGACTCTTGCCTGTTCAAACAAGGGATGGTGGCAATCCTGGAGGGCAGAGACCGTGCCCCTGAGATGATCCTAAATGGTCCCCTGGGCAAAGTGACATGCACGGGAACACTTAATAAGCCTGTTAGAGGAGGCGCAGCAGCAGCCCCTGCACCAGGCAGGCATGCTGAGGAACCGCTCAGCTGCCGGGCTTTATCCAGAGGTTAGCAAGGACAGGCACGCAGGTGCACAGGGATGATGTCCTCCCCACCTTGGCCCTCCAAGCAGCCAGTGGGAACGGTTGTGGCCAGAGTCCTTGGGCCCTGGCCCCTGGCCACAAGCAGCAGTGTCTGTTTGCTGCCCTAGACCCTGCAAGTACTATTTTCTACGTGTGTCGTGATATTTGGGGGCAAGGAAGGGAGTTAAAAATGAAAAAAAAAAAGTGGCTAAGGCATTTCTTGCATGCTTACTGTGAACAAAATTTACTCTTGGGCTATAAGCCTCCCAACCCCACCTCCAAATAGCTTAGGGGTTTGCAGCCAGATGAAATGGACCTATGGGACATCTTAGTAACTAAAGTGATACATGTGAGTCCAGATCTTCTAATAACGTGTTTTCTTCGTTCTCATTAATTGAGTTCTTCTAGGCACTCTCGTAGGACTTCTGGGTTTCTGGTTAGTTGGTCGTAGCTAGCCAATCATTTTATCACTCTTTTATCTGACTCATGCTGGAAATAATCAGCCCTTCCCTGCAGCTTCCAGAACCCTACACAATTCAGCTGTAACTTTTGTCAACCTGCGAAAGACTCTTACCTCTATTTCGATATTTATAAAACATTTACCCCAAGATATGTCATTTTTAAAATTAGTTCAGATCCTGAAATACCCAGCGATTTGTTCATTATACCATTCAGAAACTAAAATAAGATAATTATCCCTCATTAATTTATTCAGCAAGCACCTCTGAGTGCCTACAGCATACAGAACTCATGTTCAGTGCTGGGGGTGCCAAGATAAATCAGTATAATCCAGGCTACCGAGGATCTCATGATCCTGTAAAAATGACAGTCAAGAACACGTAATTAACTCTTAGTGAACTGAAGAGCAGGCGCTGGCAGGTGTCAAATGCCAGGTTTGCCCTAAGGATAAGGAACTGTCCCTCCTGGAGCAGAGGGGCCTGGTGCCCTCAGAGGGATGTGTCCGCCCTAAGGAGCACCTGACGTGTGAGCACTGCAAAACTATTCTCCAGAGCATTTTGCAAGCATTATCTCATCTTTAAAGTGGTACAAGAAGGAATGTCAGGTATCTGTAATCATTCATAGGATGGGTTTGCAAGATGGATCCAATAGAGACTGCATATTTCTTTCTGGGTGAATCTCATGCCTGCAATTAAGACAACTATTACTAGATCGTGTGACTTACAAAATGTCATACAAAAATTAGTGACTTCTGGTTCCCAATGTTATAGTTTTCTTTGTTCCTAACACACCATGCTATGTCTCATTTCTAGGACATTTGACAGACAACTTCATAAAATTCTTGAAATTCTCTTTACCCGTTATGGGAGTCCTGAGAATTTGTCCCAGAGGCTGGTGGTGCGTTGCTATTACCTTTAAGTGTTTTCAGGGCCTTGAAAGCTTTGCTGTTTTATCTCCAATCTTCTCTCTCTTTCTCTCTCTCTTTTTTTACTTTAAATTACCTACTTCTTCGTGGCATCTGTTCCCCACTCTCATTCTTGACTCTTGGCTGGCACATCTTGAGGGGCGTCTGCCCTCCCGGGTGTTCTGTAACCCAGCAGTGCAGTCTTTGCCACAAGACAAGGGTGCTATTGTTGTTTTCCATGGCTGGGCCATGAACTCTAGGAACACAGCGCAAAATCCTGGCCACTGAACATGAAGAGCCAGGGAGTGGAGGCTGAGCCACTGGCCTTCTGCAGCCAGAAGCTGGACCAGGCACCCACCTGAAGACCCCCGCAGCAAGCCCAGCGTGCTCTACCTCTGTCACCGTGGCTGACTCTTACATCAAAGCACGTATCTTAACAAATAGCAAATTTTCTTTTTGTATTTCAAATTTTCCATGTAGATGTCGCCATCATTTGCTAAACTGAAGCACCTTCTTTGTATATATGAAAAATAACACAGGGTAGTAAACAGCAACAGCAGTTGTTATGGCCTCTAAAATCCAAGACCCCGTCTCAGACTAAAAGAACAGTGCCTTTCTTGCACCAAACAGGCCTAAACTGCACACTACAGTGCAGTATTGGGGTGGAGAGAACAGTGAACTGGTGGGCAAGAGGCCCACACGATTCCTGACTTTACTGTGACTGATGAGCCACGTGACTTGAGTGAAACAAGTTCTCTGGACAGGGAGATAGACTGTGATATTGAAGCTCCCATCCCATTCTGAGTTATGATGCTTGGATCAAAGTGTGGCTCTACCTAGGGGGTGGCTAAGGTGGTCAACCCTTGGCATTTGAGGAACAGGGAGCAATGGGTTGGGAGAATTGCTTTTGCAACCTTACAGACGTGCACTGGGGCTTGGAACTAAGGGAGAATGCCCTGCTTGGTCAGAGGATTCAATGACACCCCTCAGTTCTAGTCCTGCATGAACCCTGTCTGCAGACGTGACCGAGGGAAAGCTGACATTGCATGTGTCTCTGAGGTACAGAGTTGAGGGACACTGCCCAGCCTGGGGAGATATCACTTAACACTGACCCTGGACAGGATATTGACATACACCTAGGAGCTGCTTCTCCAACCTGAGCCAGCAAGAAGGGATGTGGTCACATGGGCTACCTTTCCATCTGAAAGTACAGACAAGACCTTTTTCACACTTTAAGTAGCAAGAACCAGTATCAGTAGTTCTCAGCCCAAGTTGCACCTTGGCACCATCTTTTAAATACCATGGGCTCTAAAAAAGCTTTAGTTTTTTAAACTGGTCTAGGTAGGGCTCAGACATTTTTTAAAGCACCAGGTAAGTCCAATATACAGCCAATCCTAGAACTCCCTGCCCTAGATGGAGTCCAAGGCTCTGGCCACCACCTGTTTGTGTCCATCCAAGTGGCAACTATGTGGCTCTCAGGGTGGTTCTTTGCTGGAGGTAGAAGGCAGGCTGTCTTACCCGCCTCTTATCATGGATCTAATGTAGGTTACTGTGGAGAGAGAAAGTGGATGCTTTCAGGGGAGAAAGGAGAAGTTTGTGTTTTAGCAGAGACAGATGCCCTTACTGCTCAAGCCTCAGGCTTCACTGTTCTCTCCTTTCCAGCTTGCGTGTGTGATTTTTCCCAGCTCTCTGCTTAGCTCTTCTGGGTTTGTGGACCAGAGGGGACACTGACCTGTCTCATTTCGCCCCTGGCTAGGCGGCAGTGGGGAGCAGCCATCCACAGCGGGCCCGAAAGCCGAGGAGAGCTTGGAGGCCACCCTCCCCAAGCGCAGGAGCGTGTTCCACATTGAGTGGTCATCTGTCCGGCGGAGGAGCAAAGGTGTGCCCTTCCTGCACCTCCCACTTGGTCCCCAATGTCCTAGTCTCTAATAAGACAGGGGCAACAACAGTACTAACTTCGCAGGGTGGTGAGCAGGCCCACGAGAGTCAGGCTTATTCTTCTCTCACCTGAACTCTGGCCGAAGCCACAGTTCCCAGAGTCTGGCTGGACACCCCCTACGTTGGCCAGCGACTGGAGTTCTGCCAGGGATTGGGCTTCTGGGGTCTCAAGTTAGCTGCACCAGGAAATCACCTGCATGCCACCCTCAGAGACTTAATTCCCCAGGCAGCAGCCTGCATGGGCACCAGCATCTTGCAAAGCTGTCCAGGAGATTTTAATTTGCCACCAATCAAAGCACGAAGTCCAGGAGGCTAAAGATGAAAAGTTCTCACAGCAATGGTGGGGTGGCCAAGGACACAGGTAGAGAGCCACGGTCAGGAAGGGGCTCACTCCCAACGGCCAGGAAGGGGGTCCAGAGGGCAGCTTAAGCTGAACAGGTGGGAAACCAGAAATGTGGACTGGGAAACTGAGAACATGTGGAGGCAAACAGGAGTCTGGGGAGGTGGCCCCCACCAGCTGCAAGGTGGGGGCAGCCTAGTGAAGAACGAGGACCGAAGAGCAATCTAATTCTGTTCCCAACCCCCAGACAGAGGAGAAGAATTTCCCAGAGCGATATAGCTGGGTAGGGCCACGGCCAGGGATAAAACTGACTCCTGGGTTAGTGGCCCTTTTACAAACCATGTGCTTCCAGAGGTGCATTAGTGACTTCCTTCCTCTGGTTCATGTAAGAATCTTGATTTCATACCAAAAGTCAGCCAACCCAGAGAAATGGATCTGGGGAGGTTGTGGGCAAACCCAGAGGGTGGAGAGGGCACTGCTGATAGCTCAAGGGCCCCACTTGCCTTTGACTGGGGTTCAGAGTGAAGGAGAGCAAGCTTGCCTCAAAAGTCTCTCCTAACACCCTGCTGTGACTGTGATCAGGGGCTGAGGTGGGGGAAGGCGTGGCAAAGGAGCCTGGGAGGTGGAAGTCAGAACTGCCAGGTTCTGGCAAGCAGCAGGGAGCTTCAGAGGCAGCAGGTCAGTCGGGATATCACAGACACTGGCCTCCAAGTTCAAGGGATCCCCTCTGCTTCCTACTCTTCCTTTCAAGGCTTTCAAAACTAACTAGTTTCTCCTGCATGGTGTGACCTCCCAAGCTCACTGGTATTTTCAGTCCTTGCTCCTTCAAAAGTGGGAACATGAGGCCTTTGATGCATCCCTGCTAGCGCTTTGACACCCTGAAGACTCATGAAAGCACAATGGGAACTGCCAGTCAGGTCTGAAGACACAGGGTGGGCAGAGCCCAGCCGGCCATCTCACACTTGACCACCAGAGGGCACCAAAGCATCAGACGGAAACTTCAAGGGCCCAACCCCTGCTCATACCGTTCATCTCTAAAAATAACTTGTAGTGATAAAAAATATATATATATTTAGAGCCACATTACAAGAGTTTTCTAGAATTACAGGGACATACCAAAATCTCTTGCAAGTGACTTCATGATCCCTTTTCCTAATCCAACTTGCAATGATCACTAAAATACCTTGGAAAAAAAGGGGGGAAAAAGGCAAAAACAGTCTGAGATCATCCAGCTGAGGCGAGTCATGGCCAAATCCAAACACAGATCTACAGCTCTTACACAGTTCAGGAAGGGAAATGCTTTATGAGGAGTGAATGAGAGGCTTCAAGTTTCTTCGTGCACCTGTAAGCTCTCCATGTGACCCAGGAGAAAGAACCCTGGACGCAGGGGCCCTGTGCACAGAACTGTTCCTCTAGGCTGCTTTTTCCCCATCTAAAAAATATAGACATTTAGCTCATGGCTTCTTAATTAAAAGTCACTGAAATCCCCGAACTCCCTAAATTCCCTGTAAGATGCTCTTTTGCATGAAGATGTACATTTTCTCCCCAAAGGGAAGGACCCACATGGGTCCATGCCCAATAAGAGGACCAAGGAGTCTTTCACATGCAGGACTCCATAATTCTGTCCTTCCTCAAGAAGAAGAAGAACTGAGTAATCTAACTCGAGCCTTGCAAGAAATTAGCTGCAAAGGTGCCAAAATAGAGGTGTCCTAACTGTAGAGGTGAGGGTTAGGATTAGAGTCCTAACACTCTTTCTTTCTAACTCCAGGGTTTGGAAGAGGTGAACACCAGGAGAGACAAACCAAAGACCCGTTTCCCTATCAATACCGGAAGCCCACAGTAGAGCTGCTGGTGAGTACTGAGTGACCCAAGTCAGGGACAGTACCCTGTCACCACAAAGCCTACAGCAGAGCTGAGATCCCTAAAGATGTTCTCTGATTTAGGGAAACTTCACTTGAATTCGTATTTTCAGAAATGTCATGTAGGATAAAAATGTCTATTATTCATGGTTTCCTTTTTAAGCTTTCATATTTCTTTTATTGAAATTATTATCAGGCTTCCTCTAAATTCAGCATTAAAGCATTTAGGAAATAAATGGTAGCTGGCACCAATTTTCAAAAACAAACTTTATGTGTTCAATTTCATACCTTTATGCTTATGGACAGTTAAATTTTAAAGACTAGACATGCTGGAGGGAAAACAACTTCTGGAAAGAGTATTGTGAGAGTAATGATTTTTTTTTTTTAAGATACTAAGGATCTGTGGTTAAATCTCAACTCTAGTGTTTGACCTTGACCTTTGCAAATGAGAACCTCTGTGTCTGAGTCCTCATTCACAGAACAAGAGTAAAGGCATTATCTTGTTATACCTTATGACGGTGGATTGTCTTAAGCAAGGTCACATAGTAAGCAAAACAAAACATACTCTAATTTATGGCAACAGGGAGATGACTATATAGTAATTTAACTAAACAAAACTCTTATCTGGGTTCCCAAATGGCTATAAAGGTGACTTCTCAGAGTGGGAATTACAGAAAAATGAGGGTGATTCTTGCTCATCTCTTGTCCTGGACAGGACCTGGATACCATGGAAGAGAGTTCTGAGATAAAGGTGGAAACTAACATTTCCAAGACCTCCTGGATTCAGAGCTGCATGGCTGCTTGTAGGAAGAGAATCAGCAAAGCCCTCAGCTACATCACAGGAGAGATGAAGGAGTGTGGAGAGGGACTCAAAGGTGAAGTCCTGTGTGACCTTCCCTAAACCAAAAGGCCACCTCCTGCTGTCCCTGCAAAACACATGGGGGGGGTGTCATCCCTGTAGACCAGGCTAGGCTCTGTTTCTCTGGCCTTTCAGAGAAGCTCAGAGTTGTGCTGCTACAACAGACATGCGGGTTCTTAGGATGTAAATAGCAATACATGTGAGAATGTGAGCTCTCGTTTCTGAACATAACAGTTCTGCACTCGTGTATTTTTTAAATTTGGATTCTAGAGACAACATTCTAGAAAACACACCCTCTGGAAGGTTCAAGGGAGAATTGTGTCTACTGTGCAATAGGTAGGCTTTCTTTAGTGAGCTTCCCAGAGCTCGGGTCATGGATTTGATGCCCTTTATGCAGTGTGAAAATTGCCTTAAAGATTCACAGCAGTACCACCGCAGACACAGATAGCTCAGGGTATCTGATCTTCACAGCCGGAAGAACCACCTAAAGACCACGTCCAGCTGACAAGGGGTCTCCAGAGTTTTCTGGGCTGTCAAATACTCTCTCAGAAGACAACAGCAGACAGCAGGTGGCAGCTAGCAGATCCCCTCACACCCTTGGCCTGTCCCACGCTGAGCATGTGCTGACTTCCTGCCCTCCTTCCTTTGCAGACAAATCCCCAGTGTTCCAGTTTATTGACTGGGTCCTCCGGGGCATGTCCCAGGTGATGTTTGTGAACAACCCCCTCAGTGGTACCCTCATTGTGCTCGGCCTCTTTGTCCAGAACCCTTGGTGGGCCATCTCAGGCTGCCTGGGCACCATCATGTCCACCTTGGCAGCCCTCATCCTGAGTCAGGACAGGTAAGTCCTGGAGAGGCCCAGGGTCCAAGTATGAGGCCAAGATATGGCTTCCTGTGGGGGCCATTCTCCCCTCCCAGCTCAGAAACCCTTCCAAATAAGGATGCTGATAACTGAAAGTGTCCACTCCCAGGTAATTTTTTCATAGCAATGACACATTGTCTAAAGAAATAGGAAGGGTTTATAGGGGTGATATCTTCCCTCGTCGCTTAGGGTGGTCTAGTTAAAGCTGTGTGTAGTTGGGCCCCAGGTAAGAAAAATATGACTTGGAAGAAAATTTTTAAAGGTCCTGGGAAAACCTCTGCCCCATCACCCGCTTCCCCAGGTCCGCCATTGCTGCAGGACTACACGGCTACAACGGGGTGCTGGTGGGGCTGCTGATGGCTGTGTTCTCGGACAAAGGCGACTATTACTGGTGGCTGTTGCTCCCTGTCATTGTCATGTCCATGTCCTGGTAAGTTTGCTCCTGAGCTTGTGGGCTTAGGTCATGGGCCATCAACCTTTTTATACCAAGCCCATGATCAACTGTCTAAGCTCAATGTTAAAGTAGCATTTACTTAGCTTGTACATCACAAGCATCCACTGGAAATCATTGCCAAGGTCACACAGTGATAGCATCATGCTAGGTCATCTATATACAGCTACCACCCTTCACTCCTTTTATTTTTTAAGAGCTAAAAAGGTGGTTAGCCAGAGCACAGAACAAGAAACTGCGGTTAAGGGAGGCACTCCAGGGTCCCATGGTTTCTGAAAATCTTCTCATTTCTCCCCCTCCCACAGATTTTCTGTATCCCTGGGACCCTAGGTTTGGCCAAGACCACCTTCCAGAGTAAGCTGAGGCCCAGCACAGGCAGAGCCATCACAGCATGGTTCCCCCCTCCTGTCCAGAAAATGCAGGGCACTCTGGTTACAGGCTAATATACTTGGCCTCTCAAAACCATTTGTTGAATGAATGAATGTGATATCCTCCCCCACAACCTGCCCTCTCTCCTCACACCTGGGCATGGAGCTATGTGATGCTTAAGGGAAGTTCTGGGACTCCCTGCCTTAAAACTGCTCCCAAGAGCCCTCCTTCTGAAGCTGAGTCTGGATTTCCCACCCTGTCCCTGTGACGGGGCAGAGAGGAGACCCAGAGGTTGCTTTTCCGTGGGAAGGTGCAGGGTGCCTGTTATACAGTCTGGTGTCAGGGTCAGGCAGCTTCCTAACCAGAATCTCCCATGCTTCTGCCATCAGCCCCATCCTCTCCAGTGCCCTGAGTACCATCTTCAGCAAGTGGGACCTCCCAGTCTTCACGCTGCCCTTCAACATCACTGTGACCCTGTACCTGGCAGCCACGGGCCACTACAACCTCTTCTTCTCCTCAGTGCTGCTGCAGCCTGCATCCTCAGTGCCCAACATCACCTGGTCTGAGGTCCAAGTTCCCCTGGTAGGTATCACGGGAGGAGGAAGGGCATCTGCCCAAGCTAGACATTAAAGTACCACATCCACAAGTAATGATATTACCAATTACACAACGCAAAGCACTCTACGTACACGGCTCCAGATCACTGCCCTTCTCCCATTCAGAGAGCTAGAAGGGCCATTGCTGGTCCCACACTGTGACAGCACAGAGGAGGGAACTGAGCCCAGGCTAAGAGACTGGCCTGAGGTCACACAGTGAATTAGGGAGAGACAAAGTCAAGTCTAGAATTCCTGGCCTGAGTCCTTTGGTTTTTTTTTTCCATTTTTCAAAAGTCTTTCTGATGCTTTCTTTAGTACAGTTTCAACACATTCAGTCCAGACAGTAAGCTGTATATTTTCTTGCATTCAATCACACTGACTCTAATTAAAGATGCACACATCATGCTACCATTTATTGGCTTAAGAAGCCAGTGTTCCCACTTCCCGAGGTTATTCCACTTAATATCTGAGGCTTGCTTATATTTTAAAAGCACAGGTGTCCCTTTGTTAAGAAACATATGACAGAGCTTTTAAAGTCCTTTGTAAGTATTCTGTATATAATGCTGACCTCTGGAGGTCTGCCAAGTTCATTAATAAGAAGCCCCACTCACAGTACTAAGTCTGCAAGGAGAAATGTGCCCTGAGCCGCCTTATCTAACCAGGCACATTTTCGCTGGGGCCTTTCTACCTTCCGTTTCACCAGAGGGCCCCACCGTCTGGCGCTCACTCTGAAACTTCGTTATTAGCGATTCATCTTCTGACCACAAAGCCGTGGAACTTTCTCAGAAATAAGGATGCCTAGTTTCTCTGAGCACTCCACAGCAGGCAACACCTCGGCAGAGTGGAAAGAGCCCAGCATTTGCTCTAAGACCCATCACTAGTCAGGAAGTGAACTGTTTGTGTTAGCCCCACCTTTGTTGGTAGTTTTGTGCATCTGACGACCTCATGGCCAGAATGAGGAAATACCTGGTGCTGGCAATTCGGCTCTTTAGGCTTCTGAGTCATGGTGTGGACCAAATCGATCGCTTTTTAGAGACAAAATAGGTCTAAATGGCATGTGAGGGGTAGATGGTGTTAGAAAATGCAAGTCTGGGACACTGCATTCTTCATGCTGTGTTTTCAATTGAAAAGATATTTGAAATCTTATAAAATGGAAAAAAAATGTAGATAATCATATACTAACACTTGAGACCTCTCCCCACCACCCAAAAGTTCCAGGAAAGAAAAACTACATTTTTTATTAGTTACAAAATAACTTTCTGGCCAACTGAATGGATTATGATAATGATCGCTATCTTTTGTCTTTTTCACAAGTATAATATAATTAGAGACTTGGGTTTCTGGAAAATAAGTGGTAAGTGGCACAGAGAAGGCCTGAACTGCCCAACATTTCGAGTCCCTGTGGGTTCTTCGGTTCCTGTAACACCGAAGGGGCCCCCTTGGAGGGGGCGGCTGGCTGGGTATCACTGCTGCTGGTGCTCTGTACTCGCTCTCCTGTCCCCTTTCCCCCGACGGGCAAAGCCAGAGCCCTTGTGACCTTCTCTGTCCTGGCCAGCAGGAGACTGAGCCCAAAGGGTTAGCACACTAGGCTGCCCTCCTGATCTCCACCCCCTACCCCCTCCAGGGACGGAGTCCTTCCAGAAGATGTGGGCTGAGGGAAGGACTGCCCTCCCTAACATATGCACGACTCCCCCCAGAGCTCTGCCTCTCCTCAGCTTCCTGCCCAGAGCCTCCTCCCTTACCTGATGCTCCTTCCAAATTTAAGTCCTCTGGCCAAACCCTCCAACACACGTGTCCCACTCCTTGTTGCTGGGGAAGTCTCCAGGATCCTTTCCCCAGACTCCAGGGCACCTGTGCTAGTGCTCACACAGCACCAGACTTTCTCAAATGCCTTTTCATTCAATAGACAGGCCCCACAGGCCCTTGTGACACACAGAGGACTGAGTCCAACAGGTGCCCCCTGGGTGCATCCAGCAAAAGAGATGTGGGGCGATGCTACCTTCTCTGGGCCCTTCTGCAGGTGCTAGCCCAAGTGTTCAACCAGACGAGTTGCTCACGGGGATATTTTTCTGCTTCATAGTTAGCCTTTTCATCATCCTTTTAGCTTTAAAAAATATTACAAGAAGGTTCTAAACCCCAACTTTGACCAAACATATTCCCTTTCTGAAGAATAACCCCTTAATTTGAAAGGTCTTCCATTTGTCTTCCCTGGGGGGAAAAATGCCTCACACTCCTATTTCTAAATAAAGGAAACTTAGCATCCTAACCTTTTGTGTTCTAAGAACTCAAGCTTAAGACAATAAATTAAAATCAAGGGGGCGGCACCTGTGGCTCAAGGAGTAGGGTGCTGGCCCCATATGCCAGGGGTGGCAGGTTCAAGCCCAGCCCCAGCCAAAAAACTGCAAAAAAAATAAATAAATAAAATAAAATAAAGGTTATTTGTTCTTTTTAGAGTTAACCTATTTAGGTAGAAATGTCTTTGAAACCGGTTGCAAAATGTTGGTATGACAGGTTTGGTGCTGAGTCTTTTGCAGCCAAGGTTTGAGGTGTCTCTTTTGCCTCCATCATAAGCATGTGACCCCATTGCACCCACAGCTTTTGAGAGCCATCCCTGTTGGAATTGGCCAAGTGTACGGCTGCGATAACCCCTGGACTGGAGGCATCTTCCTCATAGCTCTGTTCGTATCTTCACCTCTTATCTGCTTGCACGCAGCCATTGGATCCACCATGGGGATGCTAGCAGGTCTGTGTCATCACTTCCCCATTAATGGGCTGGGAGGATGTTAGTGCCCATGGTGACAGGTGCCTTCGACACTCCACCTGCTGATGCCTGTAAACTTTTCCTCTTTCTCTTGTACTCTGTTTCTCCACTCTGGGTACTAGTGCCCTCGTGTTCACCTGAGCAAAAGCCATCCTCGTGAAAGGCTTTGTTATTAGTCATTTACACCTTAGTATAAATCTAAAGTTTGAGAAAGGTTTCTTCCACAGTTATTATAGTTTAAGCCATATCCAATGACACTAAGAAAGATTTGTTCTCTATTAGAGAACATTCAGGTATCAGTGAAGGAGGAGGAGGCTGCTTTCTTGACAGGAGAAGGATATCTCTGGACTATTTAAATCAGCCTTCAGAGTCCTTCCTCAAAGGTCTCTTCAGCCCATACCAGCTCAATCACTAATATTCACAAGGCTCTATGACAGTGGTTCTCAACCTTCCTAATGCCTCAATGTATTTTCATTGTTAAAAGGGGGTCGCGACCCACAGGTTGAGAACTGCTGCTCAATGGCGTTAGTTCCTTCAGATGTTTTTCACTCAATGAAGCCAGAAGTCCTTTTTGTATAACTACCTCAGAGGATAACTGGTACTGGGTTTTGAGGACTGTGGTAGGTTTCGGGGCAGGCAGGTGAGGCCTGCAAGCCCCCCAGACAGAACACTGACGCCTGCCTTCTCCTGCAGCGCTCACTATTGCCACGCCCTTCGACACCATCTACTTCGGCCTGTGTGGCTTCAACAGCACGCTGGCATGCATAGCCATCGGGGGCATGTTCTACGTCATCACCTGGCAGACGCACCTTCTCGCCATTGCCTGTGGTAGGTCCTGTCCATCATCTTCCCACCTCCACCCATGCCTGTGTCTATGCCCACAAAAAAAACAAAAAAAATACTCTGTGAAAATTCTTCTACTCCCACAGAGATAAATGGGAGGAATCATTTCCTTTGTAAAAGGCTTTGTACTTAAAACAGCGTTCAGTGGTTATTTAGGGATTAATACACGAAAAGGTATTGTCACTGAATACACAGTATCAAGGGTAGTGGTCTGGTTGTTCGTGGGTTGTCTCCTGTGACTGAGACTTTCCTGGCTGGTGATTGGAACTAACTGACAAAGTGATTCTTATGCACATTTACCCTTCTATATGAAACTGGGTCTGGGCAGGCAGAGAACAGTCATATAAAGCATTCAAACATTGACCATGGGCCCTTAAAAGGATCTTGTTGGTTATGTATAGGGTCAAAGTCCCAGGAAATTAGATTGACTCCAATAACTTGGAAATATTTATATATCCTCATTCTTGAACATCTTTTATTTATTGATGTTATATGAATAAAAACCAAATAAAACTGTTTGATCAAGGTCTTAAAACAAAGATTCTACTTCAGCACAACCATAGACTCTGTGAACATTACCTGTAGAAACTTATTTTAAGAAATAAGTTCATGGACAGTACCTGTGGCTCAAGGGAGTGGGGCGCTGGCCCCATATGCCAGAGGTGGTGGGATCAAACCCAGCCCCAGCCAAAAACTGCAAAAAAAAAAAAAAAGGAAAGGAAAGAAATAAGTTCATAATAAAAATTGGCCAGATAGTCTGTGCTAGGGAAGAAGTTTAGGATAAGACATGGCCCTAGGCTCGGCACCTGTGGCTCAATCGGCTAAGGCGCCAGCCACGTACACCTATGGTGGCGGGTTCGAATCCCAAGCCCGGGCCGCCAAACAACAATGATGGCTGCAACCAAAAAATGGCCGGGTGTTGTGGCGGGTGCCTGTGGTCCCAGCTGCTTGGGAGGGGGAGGCAGGAGACTCGCTTGAGCCCAGGAGTTGGAGGTTGCTATGAGCTGTGATGCCATGGCACTCTACCCAGGGGGATAGCTTGAGGCTCC
>CAUYQV010090099.1:0-16164 GCA_963574575.1 Galagoides demidoff
ATTTTATATAGTTAAATTTTATTATAATTTTATCACATCACTTTAAACTTTTTACTCTTAATGTGACAAATATAGCAATGAAATATGCATCATTTTGTAAAGAAAGAAAAAAGATTGCCAGTAAGAAGTCTCAGAAAATATGTAGTACATTTAGATCCCTGAGTGTTCTCCAAACTTCCTTTCAAAAGGAATGTACTAGTTTGCATTCCAACCAGCAGTGCAGAAGTGTTCCCTTTTCTCCACACCCATGCCAACAACTATAGTTTGGGGATTTTGTGATATGGGCTAATCTTACTGGAGTTACATGATATCTCAAAGTAGTTTTGGTTTTCGTTTCTCTAATGATTAAAGATGATGAGAATTTTTTCATGTGTCTATAGACACCTGTCTTCTTCAGAGAAGCTTCTGTTCATGTCTCTTGCCCACAATGAAATGGGATCACTTGTTCTTTTCTTAAGTTTGAGCTCTCTATGGATTCTAGTAATTAGACCTTTGTCAGAAATATAACCTGCAAAAATCCTCTCCCATTCTGAGGGTTGTCTACTTGCTTCATTTACTGTGTTCTTGGCAGTGTGGAAGATTTTAGTTTGATCAGATCCCAGTAATGTATTTTTGATGTTGCTTCAATTGTCCAGTTGATCCTCCTCATAAAATATTCTCCCCACTACTAGGTGTATAGCCAAAAGACCAAAAATCAATTGTCAACAAAGGTATATGCACCAGATTGTTCATTGAAGCTCAATTCATAATTGCCAAGTCTTTAAAGAAGCCCAAGTGCCCATAGACCCATGAATGGATGAACAAATTGTGGTATATGTATACCAAGGAATATTATGCAGCATTAAAAAAGATGGAGACTTTACCTCTTTTATGTTTACATGGATGGAACTGGAAAATATTCTTCTTAGTAAAGTATCTCAGGAATGAAAAAAAAAAATCCAATATACTCAGTACTACTAAAAAACCAATTTATAATTACTCATACTTTCATATGAGAGATGAATCACAACTATAGCCCAGAATAAAGGAGGGATGAGGAGGGGAACAGGAAGGGAAGGGGATGGTTTAATAGAGGTAGGGTTAATGGTGGGACCACACCTATGGAGCACATTGCAAGGGTACAAGTCAAATCTATCAAATATTGTACATAAATATCTTATTACTGTGATTAAGTAAATGAGGTGAAAGCTATGTTGATTAGTAAGATGTAAGCACTCCAATTTGTACAAATAATCAACACATTGAATCCCACAAACGCATAAATATATTCACGATCTATGTATATATGACTTAATAAAAAAATGAAAATATGTAGTAAATGATGTTCAACATAGCCATTTGGAAAACCATTTAACAAAATATTACTATTTTGACACTTCGTTATGCTAAAACTCTACATTTTCAAGAGAACAATGGAAATTATTACACACAAGTTCTCAGAAATGTAAACAAGAACGTGTACAAAAGTTCTGTTCATAATCACAGTGTCTTATGTTCATTAAAGTAAATCTATTAGAGCCACAAAAATGAAGCAAAAGTAGCCGCACATAAAACATGGGTAAATCGTTAGCAACAAATTATTGAGTGAAAATCACAAGCATAATGTCTTAATACAGGTTTCAAAGTAAAGATAACCAGAGTTCCTGACTTAGGATGGTTTGATTTAGGATTTTTCAAATGTACAATGTTTTGAAACCATCACAATTTCAACATGATGTACAATATTTAATGAATTACATAGATTTTCAGAATGTTATTATAAAACAGGATTTATTTTAGATTAATTTGCACAACTACAGGCTAATGCAAGTGTATTCATCACATTTAAGGTACAAAGATATGTGGAATACAGAAAGAATTTATAATTGCAAGTTTTCTGAAATAAATGCTATAAGGAAGATCAGGGGCGTATAGTCAGAAAGCAGAAACCTTTTTAAAATTTAGTAAGCTGATGAAATATGAGGTATGTCTTGGTCAGGATATAGTTAGGTAACAGAAAATAATATGTAACTATTATATTAATATGATGAAATATGTAATATGATATGAGGACCACATGAGAGAATGATAATAGTGAATCATAAACCATAGATTATAATTAATATAATTTATTTTTGTGCATTTAGATCTATAGAAGTAAGTATAAGAGGATATTAACACACTAAGTTACCTTATATATGTATATATTAGATTCAGAGAATACTGCATTTATTACATTATAAGTGATGGACTGATTTATTAAATATATACTTTAAAAGACTGAACCAATTTTCTGTGTAATTGCTAGATTAACAATTTGAAAATTTGGACAAAATATTTTATATATCCAACAGAAAAAAAGATATTTTCTAAGTAAATTCATTATAATTGAAAAAAAACTTAACCTGTGGTACAAGCGCAAATGACATTATTTAAATATTTGAATGAGGCAAAAACTATAAAATACAACTCCTAATTGAGTTTAGCAATATTTAGCTCCCTGAAGTTTAAGAGACTATTCCTAAATCCAGCTCAGTACATGAATACTTCCTAAGTCTACATTCCTGATATCCCTCCTATACACACTTTACCCAGCCAATTCCTAAATCTGAATTTGGTTTAGCACTGATGTTTTATTTTTGCATCAGAGAAATACTTCCTCTCGATCGTTTACCCTAGTTATCATCCTTTTAGTGCATAGATATCATTTCAGTGGCGGGAAGCCCACCAATAACTATTGCAATTTGCTCCAATTTTTAGATTTTATTAGACTAATTTCCCATAGTAAGGGTGCCTGTAAATCATTATTTGTAACTTTGGGAAAAGATAGATAATATACAAACATCAATTGGGGAAACATTCACAATGCCATTGTTTGATGAAAAATAATAAACTGCAGTGAGATAAATCAGATCTAGTTAAACAACAGAGCAAGTGACTTAAGCAGTTCCAAGACTGTGGTTTTTTAAATAGATCACATTCTCTCTTTTCTGGGCTGTCATCCATTTCACTTATGTAAATTTTCTTGGAAGGATGGAAATTACAACAAAATTGATCACCAACTTTCAGTGGAAATAATCCTCTGGTTATAATCTTTTCCAACAATGTTTGAGAAGCCTACCTTCAGATCATTGGGATAACACCATATTCCAGGTTAAGAAGGCATTCCAAGAGAAGGAAGAAATTACTCATCCCTGTCAATGCTATAGTTTTATGAGTGGCCTTAGAATTTCTTTCTGTAGAAATATAGAAAATATTAAATGAATACTATTCTATATTCATGTAGAATAACCTTGACTCCTGAGTGGCTTTTATTAATGGGAAATTATCATTCTTTGCATAGTTATTCAGTGCTCAAAATACTTGATAATCCCATAGGTTTGGAAAGTAACTTATGTTTCATGCTATTACATTATTCCAATCACTCATGTACTTCTAAAACCACTAAATTCAGAAGTTGAGAAGATATTTAAAGAGAAAAAGGACTGATATTCAAACTTTTCTCAAAAAAAGGATCAGAAGATTATATGTGTTACACATATAATCTATAAAAGTTTACGTTACTCATGGGTAATATTTAAAGAAAAGGGGCTATTCTGATTATTAAATAATGCCATTTTTCTATTGCAATAAAATGCTCTATTTTCTTAAAATTAGTATTTAACTAAAATCATTTTAGATTTATAAATATTCTTGAAATTTTTTGAAGAAAGAAGAAGGAGAAGGGGAAGAGGGGGAGAAGAAGAAGAAAAGAAAAAAAATCTGCTTTGATTTACAGTCTCTCAATACTTTGTATCACATAGCAGCTCTGCAGAAAAATCACCATACATTATTCAGATAAGGGAAGGCATTTTATATTTTTAAAGGTTAGACCTAGTATAAATATTTGTTGAGTAATAGAGCAAGCAGGAGAACACATTTTTATCAACAAATCTCATATATCTTGGAAAGATATTCACCTATGAGATTCTATTCTTTGATGAAAGTATTTAGTTTGCAAAGTGAACTTGGGAAGAAAGCAGACGCATTTAGAAGGAGGAATGTGATAAGCATTCAATTGGACTTGCGGAGACAGAAGGAGAAATCAACACAGGGAAGGACAAAATGCATCTTAGAGCAATTATCTGCAAAATGGCAGCAGCTGTTCGAGCTTTCGGATGATTGGGATTCTGAGAAGTCCAGATAGAAGCATATGGGATAGTTCATCACAAAACGATTTAAAGCTATTATTGTTCTTGTTATATCTTTATGTTATTCTCAGTGAAAGTTAATAGGTACATAGATTTTTCTCTGGTATATCATGAATGTGTGATGAGTCTAAGGTCCACAGCCTTTAACAGTGTCAGAGATAGGCCATTTTGTAATACATCTAAGGCAAAAATAAATTGTATCCATATGGAATAAAAATGTCTATAATTTACATTAAATTTTTTATATTTATGTGCTATACCTATTGTGAAGGGCATAAAAGTTTATTGCTGTTACCTTTTTGATCATTCATGTAAAATTCAATTAATAAAAAGAGAAATCGCTAAACTTTTAAAAGCTTATGCAGCATCATTTTTTTCTAATAGATGCTCTGCATTCAGGAACAAATAAAGTGCCCATTAGCACCTCCCACTCATTCATGTGGGCTCATTATAATTTTAACACTGCAAAGAGAAGTGTTAATGGGGACATTTCAAAACACTGGTTTCAAGGGTGGTGGTGATTTTATTAAAAAAGAATCAGAACAAACATCCTCTTGTAATTTGTGGAAAAGAAAAAAAAAGAATATATATATGATAAAATTATAATTTATTAAATGAAGGAAGAGACTTAATTTATAGTATAAAATTGAAAAGTGAATTCAAATTAATTCTATATGCATAATAATCTTGATGCATATCAGGGAATACAATTTGATATGAATAAAAATTTCTGCATAATGTATAGTATTTAAGACCCCAATAATTGTCTAATCATTAAAACTACTTAAAGTAACATTATAATTTACATAGAAGCTATTAACATTGCTTCACATCCCAAAAATGTACATTATTTTTCTTTATTTGCTTTGCTAAATAGACTTTACTTTAAAAATTAGGCCAATTCTTTTGGATTTAAGTTGAAAATTAGAAGTGTTTTGATGAGATAAATAGAGCAATACACTGTGTCTGGAAATGTTCTTCATCGTCCAAATTTTAAGATGAGGAAATCCAAATTCTTCCTTACAAGAGAAAAATAAGTAATGATTTCTTTTTAGCTAATATATTATGAAGATGAATAATCGGTAGGGTGACAAACATTCTCCTAGCATGTGTATGGTTTGTAAATATTTAAAACTTCAAATGGGGTGGAGTAATATAGTTTATATGACAATAATTTATTAGCCTAATGATTCATCCTGCATTCAAAAGACTCACAGGATCTAATATTTCAGAACTAATTTCTAAAATTGTGAAAGTTGTTAAATTTCAAAACATGATAGTAACATTAGGTGTGCAAAAATGAGCAGAAGTTTTTGCAGCAAACAGCTCAGCAGACTTGAAGTCAGGGTTCAATGTTTTACAATCTGAGTAACTTCAGCAACTTTATTAATCAATTTCTGTTTTTCAGGTTTCTTGGATACAAAATGATGAAAGTAATAATGCCTACCCATTAGTTGCTCAAAGGAAACAAAAGAAAATAACTTTTCAAAAATTTTTTTAAGCTGTAAAGTGCCTTTATGCTAACTGATACAATCCAGAATCCCATAAGTAATTAAACATCAATAAAATGCGTTACGGATGTGGAGCTAATGGACGTTTAAACCTATAATTATTTTACCATAGAATGTTGACACAATGTGAAATTTTTTGAAGCCATACAATTTTCTTACACATACTTACATGTAGCATTTCTTACATAGGTAGGACCTTCAGATGTAGAATAAGAACTATAGACTTGAATATATATGTATATACATATAGTATAAACTATATGTTTAAATTCTCTCCCACCCCCTTTTTTTTCTTTCTCTCTCTTTTCTACTTTAATTCCACAGGAGACATTCAAACAGGGTAAAACCATATGGCCATGACACTTCCTGCCAGTCCACTGTGCCATTTGTAAGAGGTGGTGGCCAAGAGAAAAAGCAGTTATGGCGTCTATGTTTGATGCTCAAATACTTTCTCTGCTGCATTTTGACGTCTTACAGAGGTTGTTCTATTGATTTCCACATCTAAGAAATTACAATAGAACAGACAGTTTCCTCTGTGAAACTGGAGGCTTGCTCACAGCTACACCACTCCCAAGGAGATAGATACCCAATAAATGAGTATCAGATAAATGGCTGAAACATCTTACTTGACTTAGTCAAACAGAATGTGAAATCAACCACATTTGTTTCTTTAAAACATTTTACCACCTTTCTAAATTTAAATTTGGCCAAAGAAAAAAACTGCTTTGCATTTTAAATCTGTTGTTTATTAATATAGTCTGTATCACTTACTTCAACATAGAGATTGTTTCACTAAAATATTTTAATATTTAATGTGTTTCATTTAAATATTCTTGAAAGTTGTAAAATATATATAAACTTAGAGTACTTTTATGAGTCTATAATTACCTATATGCAAAATCGTTATAACTTATGAAACGTAATGGCGTGAATGTTAATACTTTTTTGAAGTAATTACTTATTTCCTCAATGCTAAGAATTCAAAGATTATAGAAGCCTATGAGATAAGAGATTTCTCTATTCTCTACCTAAACCTCAAACTGGGGCTTTTAAACCGTTTCTTGTGAACTCCTAGGCAGGCAGAAACAAAAATTGAGTAATAGCATTCATGAGAGAGTTGAACAAAGTAACCTGAATTTCTTTTTTTTTTTCTTATAACATAACTGTGTACATTAATGCAATCAGAAAAAACCTCGAATAGCAAAGTATCTTAAGAATGGAAGAAAAAGTATCCAATGTACACAGCCCTACTTTGAAACTAAGTTATAGCTTTCATAGGAATGTTATAATCTAATTATAGCCCTAGAAACATGGTAAGGGGGGTAGGAGAGGGAAGGGGAGGGGGTGGATGGGGGGAGGGTGATTGGTTTGGTCACCTCTATGGTTTATCCTACAAGGGTACAAGTGAATCTTTCTAAAAGCAGAATATGAATGTCTTAACTCAATAACTAAGAAAATCACATGAAGGCTACGTTAACCAGTTTGATGAGAGTATTTCAAAATGTATATGAAAACACCACACTGTACCCTGTGATTACATTAATGTATGCAGCTATGATTTAATAAAAAAAAAAAAAGAAAGAAACACACACACAAAAATGGGCAAATGACTTGAATAGATATTTCTCAAAAGAAGACAGACAAATGGCTCACAGATATATTTTTTAAATTCCTGACAATTTTAACCATCAGAAAATGCAAAATATCACTTCACATCACTTGGATTGGTTATTATCAAAAAGATAAAATATAACACATGTTGATTAACATGTGAAGAAAAGGGAACCTTTAGATGCAATTAATGATAATGTAAATTAGTACATCCACCTGGGAAAACAGCATGGAGTTTCCTTTAAAAAACTAAAATTAGATGAACTAGCAATCTCACTACGGGGTATATACTCAAAAACATTGAAATCAGTATGCCAAAGAGATGTCTGCTCTCTCATGTTTATTGCAGCATTATTCGCAATAGCCAAGATATGGAAACAACCTAAGTGACCACATAAGAAAAAAAAAAGAAATTCTGTCATTTGCAACAACATGGATCAATCTAGAGGACATTACATTTAGTAAATAAGCCAGGCACAGAGAAACAAATATGGTATGATCTCACTCATCTGTGGCATCTAAAAACATCGCACTCATAGAAGTAGAGATTAGAACAGCAGTGAGCAGAGGCTAGAGGGTAGAAGTGGAAAGGAAAAGGGAAGATGCTGGTGGACAGGTACAAAGTTACAGTTACGTAGGAGTAATAAATTCTGGTGTTTTATTGGACAGCAAGGTGACTGTAATTAATAGTAATATGTTGTATATTTCAAAATAGATAAATTAGAGGATTTAATTCTCTCACTACAAAGAAATTTCAAAACATAATATTTTACCCCATAAACATGTGTAATTATTATTTATTAATTAAAAATAAAATAAAACTTTTCTTTAAAAGTATGGTTTCATTACTTGCCATTTGCAAGTCATGGAAAGAGCATAAAGTATACTTACATTGCTCAAAGATTTGCTGATGTCCTTAATATCTAACTGCAGGATATTTCCAATAATAGGAAGAGGAGTCAGGCCGGGTGGGAGCTTCCCTCTCTCGGAGCTCTGTCTCCAGAGAAAAAGGAGAAGCAAACAGGAGAAACAGAGCACCAGGGCCACAGCTGGGTCCATTGCAGCCTTCTCTTCCTGCTAAGACACCTGGAACTACTCCAAGGCTGTCACAACACGCCCTGCTAATTCACTTATGACCGTTGAACACATAAATATCTAAATAACTAGATAAACTTTACTCTCTCTTCTGAACAGACTTTGGCACACTGAAAAAAATAAAAATGACATGTTCTTTCTTCAGGCTCTCATTGCCAGTGCCCCACCTTAAACATTCTGGTTTAACCTCTGGGGTAGAAACCAGGTACTGATTTGGCTTTATTTAATACCTCTGATAACCAGTGAAGTAAATTATTTAAATAAAAAAAATGATTCAAGATTTTAGATTCTTAGATTAATGACCAGTTAGGAATTTATGACTTTGATGATGCTCCAAGTATTATCTGATATATAAAAATATTTATACTGTAATGCTTTCTCAAACATTGAGATAATTTCCTGTATTGTGAAAGCCTTTTGAAATATTTCAGTGTGCTGTGCTAACATGCCTAAACATGAAATAGCTAACTAACTCACATGCCTAAATATGAAATAGCTAACTAACATAACTCACATCTTGAATAACCAAATATGTATAAGCAAATATACACACTTTTTCTCCTTAAACCCTCTAATAAATATTGGAAGACAGAGATTATTATTTTTTATTTTTTCAAACGGGAAAAGGAGATTCTGGTAGAACAGGAGACCTGATCAGTGTTGGGAGCCTAACACAGCCACACATGAACCTTTTCCCCTCCTCCTCCTCCTCCTTCTCTCTCCACCTAAGACAAAGACTC
This sequence comes from Galagoides demidoff, assembly GCA_963574575.1. Lineage (NCBI taxonomy): Eukaryota > Metazoa > Chordata > Mammalia > Primates > Galagidae > Galagoides > Galagoides demidoff. Next base: position 9,127 of record CAUYQV010090099.1, read on the forward strand.
AAAGATCTAGTTAGCCCCACCTCCTGAGAAGTTTGCATCAAAGGACCAACTTTACCCACAAGCTGTAGAATTCACTCACCCACTACGGCCCCAAATAAACAGGATCGCTAACTACTCTTGGAGGGGGCAGACTCCACTGCCCAGGGGTTCGCCATCCCCTTTTAGTAAACTTGGCCTGAATATCTATCTCTGTTCTGGTCTTGTCTCTGGGCACCGCTGCTTACACCTTTCATATGGTGCCAGAAACCCCAGACTGGCTGCTAACTGGCAACTGGCTGCCAGCCTCCCTAGTCACCCCAGTTTTCTCAGAACCTAGTCAGTTTGTGCCCAGACCCAACTCCACTGACCTGCCTATAAGAGAATCCTAGAGGATTTTGCCCAAACTCCCATTTGAAGGTGAGCAAGGTCCCTAAATAGCTTCAAACAGAATCCAGCGTTGGCTGACTCTTTGGCTCACTCTGTGCTTCTACGTCCTCATATCCCCCTTGCTGCTTCTTTGTTCATGCCTAATTAGAGGGTTTAGTCCCAGCACTCTTCTGGTGCTCTCTTCTGAAGTCCCAGAGACTTCAAATTTTTTCAATTTTCACCCCAAGCCCTGCACTGAACCCTCATTTAGGCCTTTAAAGTCATGAGGACCTCAAGATTTCTGAGATAAAATAGAGAAGCCTGATCTTTCTCAGTCTTATTTTTCGCTTTTCCATGCCCTGGTTCATGAGACACAAGAGGCTCCTTCTTTCCCACCCAGGTAGGGGAAGGACATCTGAGGCACTAGCCCTTCCACCCCCCTCAACAAAGACACTCCAGAGGTATCTCCTTCAACCTCAATACAAATTAGTAAATGGGACCTTTAATTTCAATCTCTTAAAGAACTTAAATAAATATCTTAAAAAACTGAAATAATTTCCTAAAAAAAAAAAAAAAATACCAAGGCCAGGTACACCGGCTCACTCCTGTAATCCTAGGATCTCTGGAGGCCAAGGCAGGTGGATTGCCTGAGCTAAGGAGTTCAAGACCAACCTGAGCAAGGAGGTCTTCTCTCCTCCAGGGATTCATCCACCTCCTACCACTTCCCCAACCTCTGAACCCACCCCCAGAGACTCAAGGCTCTCTGCTCTCCCCCACCCAGCTGACCATGGACTGCTCATAACATCTTCCCCTGCCCGACAGCCCCTTTCCTCTCCCCCATATGACAGCCACTAAAATCAAGCAGATTCTGGAGGATCATCATCTGAAAAACAGAAACTACAATGAGTGAGATCTCTAAGAGTACAGCTTTTTAACTGAGGACGGATACCAAGATGCATTAGGTATGAAACCTCACACAAATGGCACACAATTAAATAGAAATCTCAAAAGTCAGGTGGCACCTCAATGGGTAGGACACTGGCCACATGCACCAAGGTTGGAGGGTTTAAACACAGCTCTGGTCAGCTAAAAAAATACAATGACAACTGCATCAAAAAAAAAATAATAGCTGGGAGTTGTCCCAGCTACTTGGGAGGCTGAGGCAAGAAAATCACTTGAGCCCAAGACTTTGAGGTTACTGTGAGCTATAATGTCACAGCACTCTACAGAGGGTAACAAAAGTAAGACTCTGTCTCAAAAAAACAAAAAAAGAAAAAAAGGGGGTGGAGGAGGAGGAACAAGGTAAAGAAGAAAAGAAGTTTTACTCTACCAGAAATCAAGACTTGGTATATAGCTGAGTAACAGGTAATAGAAATGTGGATTTTTGACTTGTGAAAATAGCAACATGGTCTCTTCAATTATGTATGATTATTAAGAATTTATTATACAAGATAAAAAAAAGCATTAACCATAAAGGAAATAAAAGGATAGGTTTGATTGCATTAAAATTAAACGTGTCAAGCTCAGCGTCTGTAGCTCAACGACTAGGGCTCTGGCCACATACACCAGGGGCTGGCAGGTTTGAACCTGGCCCAGGCCTGCCAAACAACAGTGACAACTACAACAAAAAAATAGCCAGGCGGTGGGTGGTGCCTGTGGCTCAAAGGAGTAGGGCACCAGCCCCATATGCCGGAGGTGACAGGTTCAAACCCAGCCCCAGCCAAAAACTGCAAAAGAAAAAAGAAAAAAATAGCCGGGCATTATAGCTGGTGCCTGTAGTCTCAGCTACTTGGGAGGCTGAGGCAAGAGAATCACTTAAGCCCAAGAGTTTGAGGTTGCTGGGAACTGTGATGCCAATGCACTCTACTGAGGGTGACATAGTGAAACTCTGTCTCAAAAGAAAAAAAATTAAAATTGTCTGTATATGTACATGTGTACCAGGATAAAAATATAATTATTGGCTCAGTGCTTGTAGCTCAAGTGGCTAAGGCACCAGCCACATACACCTGAGCTGGTGGGTTCCAATCCAGCCTGGGCCCACCAAACAGCGATGGCTGTAACAAAAACTAGCCCAGCTTTGTGACAGGTGGCTGTAGTCTCAGCTACTTGGTAGGTGGAGGCAGGAGAATTGCTTGAGCCCAGGAGTTGGAGGTTGCTGTGAGCTGTGATACTACAGCACTCTACCCAGGGCAACAGCTTGAGGTTCTGTCTCAAAAATTAAAAAAAAAAAAAAAAAAATATATATATATATATATAATTATTTTTATAGCAGCATGAAATAACCCATACATGTATCAACTGTAATAAAAATAAACTTTTGTGGGTGGCACCTGTGGCTCAGTGGGTAGGGCACCAGTCCCATACACCGAGGGTGGTGGGTTCGAACCAGGCCCTAGCCAAACTGCAACAAAAAAATAGCTGGGCATTGTGGCAGATGCCTATAGCCCCAGCTACTTGGAAGGCTGAGGCAAGAGAATCTCTTGAGCCCAAGAATTTTAGGTTGCTGTGAGCTATGAAGCCACAATACTCTACAGAGGGTGACAAAGTGAAACTCTGTCTCAAATAAATAAAAATAAACTTTTGTATAATCAATGAATACTCTACAGCCATGAAAATTAATAAACTTTAGATACAAGAAACAACTTGGAAGAATTTTAAAAACATGATGTTGACACAAAAGTCAAATACAAAAAAATTGCAAACTACATTGTTTTATTTACATAAAGTCTGTTATGGGTTGAATTATGCCCCCTAAAATTCACATGTTTAAGTCCCAACCCCCAGTACCTCAGCATGTAAGCATAATTTTATTCAAGTCTTTACTGCTGCTCATGACCCTACTCTGTATTTTATCAGATCCCAAACTGTGCTGTTCTACACACCTGGCACACCCATTCACACGGAGACAGTCAATCGCTTTGTCTTCACCATTCCTCTGGGGCCCTGACCCATCATTCCCTACACTGTCTTTGTTCTTCAGTCCCTCATGCAAGCTAGCATTGCAGTGTTGGCTGGGGGGCAGTGGGGATCGGACTGGGCCTGCACCACAAAATCTCTGTCCTAGAACTGCTCACTAGTGGTCCTCATGCTCTGGTTCCTGGGCATGAAGCTCAGATGGAGACCCAGAGCAGAGGGGATGCTAAGGTCTGCGCCCAGGACATGAACCACTGAGCCTAAGGGGCTAGCCTTGGCGCCTTCAGGAGCCTCAGAAGGTCAAGGTACTCCCACGTGCTGACCCCTGAGCCTGTGTTGGTCTGAAGCCTTTAAGAGAAGAAATAGAAATGCTTCTGCCTTTTTGAGGAACTGAAGAATAACAAAGTTATCAGAAAATTCAGAAGAAAGCACTGGATCCGAAAGACTGGAAAATAAAGCAATGGTTTTAAAACACCCCCGGACAAATGGTAAGCAGCTGGTGAACCAATAAAAGTAGGAGACAAGGACTATTTCCCTTGCCTAACTAAGGCTTGTGAAATATTACCTGATACAGGGAAAAGACCAGTTAATACTGATGCTCCTTCTTTTGATGACTCAGTTCCTTCTAAAAGAGAAACAACAGACAGTTTTTCAAAGTTTTTCACCCTGTGTTTTGAAAGGACTTGCAGATGGACAAATTTAAAAATTTCCTGACCTTGGTAATAAGAATTCATCATTTGAAGATGTAGATGTATTTTATTCTTTCTTATATAATTGTGGTCCTTGAAGAGAATTTTCTCCTTTAAATGAAAAGGGAAAAGCACTGAAAAGCAGAAGAGAGGAAAAAAGGGCACAAAGGAAAAGGAAGATATGAACACATAAGAACATTAGTTGACAATGCATATAGCTGTAACCTGAGGATAAAAATATTTAAGGATAAAAAAAGTGAAGTAAGAAGTAGAAAAAGCGGAAAAAACAGAGCAATAAGCTAAAGAAAAACAAAGACAAGCTGAATTATTATAAAAGTAGAAATATGTTCAATAAAAATATATGTAAAGGAATAATTAAAAATATTCCCTTGCTAGTTCAGCACTGGTAGCTCAGCAGTAGGGCACTGGTCACATACACTGGAGCTGGTGGGTTGGAACCCAGCCCTGGCCTGCTAAACAACAAAAAAAATAGCCAAGCGTTGTGGTGGGCACCCGTAGTCCCAGCTATTGGGAGGCTGAGGCCAAAAAGAATCATTTAAGCCCAAGAGTTTGAGGTTGCTGTGAGTTGTGATGCCATAGCACTCTACCAAGGGTGACATAATAGGACTCTGTCTCAAAAAAAAAAAAATTTCCCTTGTTTTTACAGATATAGAAGATAAGGATCACTTGAGCCCAAGACTTTGAGGTTGCTGTGAGCTATGACACTCTACCTATCCAGGGCAGCAGAGACTTTGTCTCAAAAAGAAAAAAACAGGGCAGTGCCTGTGGCTCAAAGGAGTGGGGTGCCAGCCCCATATGGCAGAGGTGGCGGGTTCAAACCCAGCCTCGGCCAAAAACTGCAAAAAAAAAAAGCCAAACCCACAGATATGAACTTAGTTCGTTGTCCTCTCTCTTTTTCAACAGGAGAAACAAAATAAATAAAATTGAAATCTTGCCCTATAAAGTCAAAACGCTACAGGAAATATGATCCGGAGCCCTGAAAGTCAGTTTTTTTTAATAAAATAATAACTGTATACATCAATGCATTTATGTGATACAATGTGCTGATTTTATGTACAATTTGGAATGCGCACGTCAAACTAGTTAAGTTTAAATGAGGAAATTCTGCCGCCTAGTGGTCTTCTGGTATATTGTCATATATTACATTTTCAGGACACGGCGCTAAATTTAGATTGTCCTCCAGCTTGTAAGTTGAGAGGACTTCTATGATTTCATGTCAATTTACATGAGGCAAAGAAAAGCAATGTGTATTAAATGAGAGGGTTGTAATCAATAAGTAAGATGTTTAGGAAATCATTTGAGTCAGCTAACTCCAAATAAGGGTCCTTCCCAACTAAAAGGTGAGAATTCTTTTTTTTTTTAGGCCAGGGCTAGGTTTGAACCCACCACCTCTAGCACATGGGGCCAGCGCCTACCCTTTTGAGCCACAGGCGCCACCCTGTTAGTAGTATTTTTATATTGGTTGGGGAGAGAGGCTGGAGTCACTAATGAAATACTTAACGAAGGGAACTTCATTGTCAAATGGAAATGAAAGAGCTGAGGGACCCTTCAGAAGTTAAGCTGACCAGTGAAGCCATTCAGTGGGCCCTGCCCAAGCCCAGCACAGGTGCAGTCAAGATCTTTACAGATACAGGAATCACAGGAAGGTTATTAATGCTGGGTGAAAAAACAGGGGGTACAGAGTACTCCCCTAACTGGAGTTCTAAATAGAGTTTAAGTCAGGTTCCGCTGCTCCAAAGCAAAAATTTTTTTAATTTCTATCTATTACGGGAGTACACGTTTGGTTACATAATTTGCTTTTCTACATTTTAAGTCAAAATTATAAGTGTGCCTTTCATCCAGAAAATGTGCATTGTGCCTATTAGGTGTGAATTTATTTATCCTTCCTCCCACCCCACCCCTATTTGATTTCAGTTGAGTTTTACTTCCACATGTGCACATGTCAAATTTAGTATTGAGTACATGTGGTGTTTATTTTGTCATTCTTGTAATACTTAGAATGGTCACCAACAAGACAATTTTTTTAAAAGCAAGAAGAGACCAATCACAATGGTTCATGCCTGTCATCTCAACACTTTGGGAGGCTGAGGTTGGAGGACTGCTTGAGCCCAGGAGTTCAAGACCAGCCTGCGCAGTGTAGGTGATGGTCCAAGACATCACGGCAAAGCTGGGAACCAGGCAGATGGTTGGGATTGATCCCGAAGTGGTGCAGGATCTCACCTTGTTGGTGCAAACACTCCTGAAGCAGATACAAGATAAATTTCAGATCGTGTCTGCCAGATCATTGGAAGAACTGACGAGATGAATAATCAGATTGATGATCTGGAGGAAAAACATCACACACCTCATGACACAGGCTAGAGTAGAACTGAAGGATGAAAACAAGATACCTGCCACACGAGCATTGAAGATTGCTAATAATTTACACTGGAATCTGTAATATCAATTTTCCAAGCCAAGAAAAGACTGAATGGCTTTTTGCAACTAACCACTATGTACAGAGATAGGTTTTTTGCTTTTTGTTATTTTTGAAGACAGAGTCCCGCTCTGTCACCCTGGGTAGAGTGTCGTGGCATAGCTTACAGCAGTTTCAAACTCTTGGGCTCAAGCTATCTTCCTGCCTTAGCTTTCAGATCAGGGACTACTGGCGTACATGCCCAGCTAATTTTTCTATCATTAGTAGAGATGGGTCTCATTCTTTCTCAGGCTGGTCTTGAACTCAGGAGTTCAAGCAAGCCATCTGCCTTATCATCCCAGAGTGCTAAGATTGCAGGCATGAGCCATTGTACCCAGCCTTGTAGACAGGTTTTATATTATTTAAATGGGCATTTTCATCACATACCAAATAGTTTGAGTGATTTATCCCCAGTTTCTTGAACATGGTCCATCTTTACATCTCGGACCATCATCAGTACTATTATTAAACACTAAAACTTTGGTGATTCCTGCATTAAACAATTGTCAGATTTTTTTTTTTTTTGAGACGGAACGTCAAGCTATCCCCCTGAGTAGAGTGCCATGGCATCACAGCTCATAGCAACCTCCAACTCCTGGGCTCAAGCGAGTCTCC
>CAUYQV010090100.1:0-14676 GCA_963574575.1 Galagoides demidoff
AGCATATAGTTTATTGTTTTAAAGAATATTTTCTGGCTCAGCACCTGTGGCTTAAGTGGCTAAGGTGCCAGCCACACATACCAGAGCTGGTGGGTTCGAATCTAGCCCAGGCCCACCAAACAACAATGATGGCTGCAATCAAAAAATATAGCCAGGTGTGGCAGGTGCCTGTGGTCCCAGCTACTTGGGAGGCGGAGGCAGGAGACTCGCTTGAGCCCAGGAGTTGGAGGTTGCTATGTGCTGTGATGCCATGGCACTATACCCAGGGGGATAGCTTGAGGCTCTTTCTCAAAAAAAAAAAAAAAAAAAAAAAGGGGGTCTTTTCTGCCATTTAGCCTCACCCTTTGATTTTACTTTTTTTTCTGAGCTGTACTTCCTGCAGTGTGATATGCTCCTATGGTTTCCAGAATCATTTTCATGATAGAGATCAGAATTTTATTAACTAGAAGAGGAAATTAATTGGAGCCATCAGGATCCAGGGTTTCTTCCTAAGCAATTATTTTTGTTCTTGTCTCTTCAAAGTTTAAAATTGCGACCAATCAAATAGGTGAACACTAATATCCTTTTTAGAGCTCAGAGTCATCCATCTGGGAAAGATCTTGGTGGTTACACAGTTGTTTCCATTTTTTTGTGTAAATTAGTTATCAGAAAGATAAAATAAAATTTGAGAGGCTTTTCAGAACTTAATACCAAAGAGTAGGAAATAGGGCTATAATCCAAGCCTACTGACTATTTGTGTGTTTTTTTTTTCCAATCTATTCTTAGTAACCCAAGGTTCTTGTTGAAATGCTGTTCAATGATGTGGCCTTCTAATAAACACTTAGGAGACTCAATCCTCAGACTACTTAGCTGACCTTACCCTGGAAGATAGGAAGCATCACCCATGAACAAAGCACTTTTGGGTTTTGGGATGGAGAAATTTTGAGGTAAGTGATCCTGGCAGGATACACTAATTAGGGCTGGGTTTGGACACTCCATGTAGGGACTTTGGCAGCCTCCATGTAGCTGAGTCCAGAACGTGTTCAGAATAGAGGCATATGTCACAATTTTATCCTTTGATGACCCGGCATGCTTTGTACTCTGCGCATTTATCAACTGTATCGTAATAACAGAGTGATTTTTGAGAAATCACTTAACTACCATAGTTCATGGTTTCTTCATCTAGAGTTGGATTTTAAGATATCTTAGGAATTTTCCCATTTCTATGATATTGATACTGTTTTGTGAAATAAAAATAAAATCTTAAGTCTACCACTGACTGAACAGCTCTCTCTCGGCCCTTATTTTTGCTCCTGTTAATGTGAATGTTTGGTGGACAAAGTACATGGAATGGCTGGTTGCCAAGGTATGGCACCTACCACTGAGAAAAACACGTCATGATATTTCTCCTTTTGGTGAATTGATTTGAGAGTTCACGGACTGTCCTTTGCTCTGATAAAATCAAAGCACTCTCTCCCTTTTTATTAAAAACAAACAATGTGTTAGACTTAGGTAACAGGCCTGTGAGGTATTGCAATCAAACCCTGTGGTTCAGTTCCACAGAAGACCTCGTGAAACCTAGCACAAAGGTCATAAGCAGTCAAGACATTGACTCTTTTTGGACAAGTTCTTGCCTAGTCAACAGATACTACAAAGGGTTGTTAAGTCAGCCCTATGTAACTTGTTTACAAGTTACGCATTTAGCAACCTGTTCTGTTCCTACAGGCACAAAGGGCCACATGGAGAGTGGAGGTGAGCAGATGTCAATATGACAGAAAATAAGGCACAGCAAACCCCAACCTAGCAGGGTGGAGGCTGTCACAAATTCCACTCTAATCTTGTTTGTGAACCACATTGGTCTTTTAATCTTATGTGGTGACAAGATATGTGAAGGACTACTACCTAGATGGCTGGGACAGAAACTCAGAACCTTCTGTTACCAGGTACTCTAAGTGCCACCAGGCAAATTATAAACTTGGGCTTTATTTGTAAGGTAGTATGTAATACCACACAGACACACAAGATGTAATTACTGAAAATCCATTTTTATACCACAATTCTAAGTTCTTTTTAAGGTTGAGAACTTATTTCCCAAGAATTGGGGTTTATGAGAATGACAAGGCAGTTCTAAATTTTCCATAGTAATAGAACAGGAGTTCACAATTACTACTCAAGCACTGACATGATGGCTAAGTTAGCCAGTTGGATGAGAGTTTTCCAAACTGCATATGGAAGCAACACACTGTATCCTATGATAGAATTAATGTACACAATTATGATCTAATAAAAGAAAAAAAAAAGAAAGTTGAGCATTTAACCTCTGTTGTACCTCAGAATCGCCAAGCACTAGATGTATAGACAGCCCAACAGGAAGGAGCAGCATGATCATTAGAGAAGAATGCTGCTTCTATGTGAATCATTCAGGACAGGTAAAGTCTAATCTCCTGCATCTGTTAAAAGACAAATGCATGTTCTTCATTGAATACATGAAACTAAACTATTTCACTGGATAGACCTATTCCCAAAGATAGGCGGCTAGTTTAATGGAGTATGGGGAACTGTGCTTAGATTTGTTCTTTTCTGTTTATTTTCATCCCAATGTATGTTCTTCTTTCCTTTTGCAGACTTAAATCTCTACAGTCACCAACTCAGCTTTTCATATTTGAAACTTCTAGTGAAGTTTCAGACTCAGATAATGAAGGAGTGAAGCATGTGACATACCCAAATATGCCATGTTGAGATATCAATTATTTTGAGTTGAAAACCTTGATGAAATTGTAGTTTCGGAAAGGCCTAGCTGGCTTATTTCTCCTGGCATAGAGCAAGCCATAAAGAGTCCTCTGGGAGAGGTGCTTTCCTACCGAGCAAAGAAAATAGCCCTTAGCTCCAGAGACTGGGAATTGTGGATTGCAATGGATCTGAATAAATATATTTTCTGAAGTATCATTTATGTGGAAATGGGGACGCTCCACCCCCATCTCTCCCAGTGACTCCCTGTGATATTATGATATGTGCATAAATACACACACGCATATATACGTATGTAGGTTTTCATTTATAAATCCTGGCTCATAAACTCCATAGCTCTGATTCTCTGACCATTTCCTGCCCTCCTGTCTCTGGCCCCTTGTTCTCCCTTGAGGCTAGCCATAGAAAGTAGAATCCCTCTTCTCCAAAGCAGGTATCTGACCTATTTTCTTTGAGTATAGGTCTTAAGATATCCATTCCAAAGAGGGTCCTGCCCCACACGCTGGAGGAAGGCATGGTATACAGTGAGGCCAGGAACGATCTGAACAGACAGGTCTTTCTGGGTTTCCCTCCCTAGTCTATTAGTATTCAATCATACCTTTTTGTTCAATCAGTATTTCTATGTGGTTCTCAATCTTGCCTACCCAATGAAGTATTCATAAAAGATTTAAGAGGATGGGATATGGGTAGAGATGAGATATGGAGAGTTTCTGGATGCACGAACACATGGAGGCTCCTAGAGGACGGTCGGCTTGTGGAGGGTGTGAGGTGGTGCCCCTTTCCCTATATATATATTACCTTATGCATCTCTTCACTTGTATCCTTTGTAATATCCTTCGTAATAAAGTGGTAAACAGAAGTGTTTCCCTGAGTTCTGTGAGTTGTTCAAACAAATTAATCAAACCTAAAGGAGAACATGGTACTTCAACTTGAATGTGATTGGTCAGAAGTTCTGGAGGTCTGGACTTGTGTCTGTTGTATGACAGAGGGTGGGGGACCAGTCTTGGGGACAGAGCCTTCAACCCATGGAATCTGCTGCTAACTCCAGGTAGATAGTGTCAGAATTGAATTGGAGGACATCCACTTGTATCTGTTGCAGAACTGATTGCTTGCTTGGTGCGTCAGAAGAAACTCCCATATTTGGTCATAGAAGACTTTTGTGTTGATTGTCGTTATGAGAGAGCAGAGAAAAAACTCATTTTGTGTATTTTTCCACTAAGCCTTCCCTAGAAACTTATTACCCCTAGCCAGATCCCCTTTGTTGCATCATTTCTTTTAACATTTATCTTTATTTGTCTAGAACATTTAAAAGCATTTTGCTTTGGTTACTTCTTCAGAACAGATATAGATTTTCATTTATAAATCCTGGCTCATAAATTCCATAGCCCTGATTCTCTGACCATTTCCTGCCCTCCTGTCTCAGGGGAGTCTATGAAGATTCCCCTGTACATATAAAATGAATAAATGCTTTTCTATTGCTAATTTTCATGGTGTCAGTTTGGTTTCTGGCTCCAGCTAAAGAGCCCACATAAGAGCTAAAAGTGGGAAGCACTCAAAGTAATCTCTGGCTGTCCTTTAAAACCAAAGATGTCAATTCCTTTGATATGTAGGTTTAATGTGATTACTATCAAAATCCCACCATGAGTTTTTTCTTTTCTTTTCTTTCTTTCTTTTTTTTTTTTTTTTGCCTGTAAAGGCAAGACTATTGTAAAAATTTATATGGAAAGTCAAAGAAGTAGAATATTAAAAACATTTTATGAAAGTAGAAAGGGGGAGGTTTGTTTGACATAAAGTCTCAGAGTCTGTGTGTTACCTTGGTCGGTAAAAGGTAGTTTGCAGATGTGATTAAGAGTCTTGCAGGGGCAAGGTTATTCTGGATTACCTAGGATAATGAAGTTTTATGTTATGATGTCAGATTTACTCAATAGTTTTAAATCTTGAAGTTTCATTCATATCTTTGAATTTCTAGACATTTTCACCTATTTGTAATGTTCCGTGCAGAATTATTTCCAAACCCAAGTGAGAAGAGGGAAAGCAGGTGCTGAGGGCCAGTCCCTCAGTGGGAACAGATGTGTAAGGAAGGCAATGACATAGGTGGGGACTTTCTTCAGTTGTGTGTGAGCAGTTTCTTTTCTTGACTTGGTGGATTCCTGTCTACTGTTTATTTAGGCTTCATATCTATTGGGAATGTTTTTATTTCTGCCTTATGGAACAGGGCTATGTTCGGAGTTTTGGAATAGTTCTACTATTTTCTAAGGTAAGACTGGCTTCCTGTAATACCCCTGATTTTTGGGAACAGAAAGAGAGGGCTTCTTTGTTTTGCTCATATGATGATAGATTTTGACTCATGAGATATTCTTTTTCTTTTTTTTTTTACTTGAAGTTTTTGGCCGGGGCTGGGTTTGAACCCGCCACCTCTGGCATACGGGGGCCGGCGCCCTACTCTTTTGAGCCATAGGCACTGCCCTGAGATATTCCTTATAATCGTTTGTTGAGACCATGCACTCCATGGTTCATGGTTAGTCCTTTGCTAATCTGACAGTCTTCCTTGTTACTATTCAAATATTCCACTAAGACACTACATCTAACAAATATTCCACTAAGACACTACATCTAAAGAAATGAGAGTTGTTTTTTAGTTGGAAACATAATAATTAATCAATATGAATTAATCCACAGAAACATAGGAATTAAGCAATACTAAATTGGCCATTTTGTTCTTATTTCTACCAATAGGCCAAAGGGTACCAAAGATAAAAAAATGTTTATTCAAATTTCAAAGTCTCAATTCGTATTTAGAGATAAGCTTGCACCCATGTTTATAAAAGCTTTGGATTCCCTGATTTCAATTGCATTTACACAAAGCCCATCAATGGATCTCTTCATTATTTTGGTGATTTGTCTGTCTTGTTTGATTCTTTTTTCTCTGTGGAATGCAAGCTATGGCCAACGAAAACTGCCACCTGGCCCCACTCCTTTCCCAATTGTTGGAAATATTCTACAGTTAAATACTAAGAACATCAGCAAATCCATAAGCATGGTAAGTGTGATTAATTTTCTTTCAGTTGTTTGCAATGAGTAAATAAGATGGTCCTATAACCAAATAAAATATTGTTCTAGACACCAGTGGACACACAGATATGATTTTCAATGGTCTGATCATAGCTCATGGTAACCTTGAACTCCTGGACTCAAGTGATCCTCTTGCCTCAGCCTTCTAAGTAGCTGGGACTACAGGTTCATACCACCATGCCCAGTTAATTTTTGCTATTTTTAGTAGAGATGGGGTCTCACTCTTGCTCAAGGATGTCTTGTACTCCTGGACTCAAGTGATCCTCCCACTTTGGCTTCTCTGAGTGCTAGGATTATGGGTATGAGTCACTGTGCCAGCCAACAGAGTGTTGTGAATGACTTATTATAGTGCTATAGGACCACCAGGTTCAACTGCCCACTGCGTGGTCGCAGACCAAAACACAGAAATAGGGGGAGGTGATAATAATTGTATTATCAGGGAGCTTAATAATTGTAAGGCAGTTGAAAGAGGACATGAGAAGGTACCTCAAATTAGCCTTCCCAAAAGGTGTTCGTCTGAGTGTTTTGTTTTTGTTCTTATGAGAACAAAAAAGAGACAGGCCCTTGTCCTATTCCTTGTTCTTGTTCTTTAAGAGACAGGCCCTTATTCTGTTACCCGGGCTGAAGTGTAGTGGTGTAGCTCAGTGCTACCTCAACCTCCTGGGCTAAAGTAGCTGAGACTACTTGTGCTATCATCTGCCCTTAATTTTCTTATTTTTTTATAAATGGGGTCTCCTTCTGTTATTCAGGGTAGTCTTTAAGGCCCGGCCTCTAGCAGTCCTTCCTCCTTTGCCTCTTGAGTTCCTGGTATTGCAGGCATGATCTGCCATACCCAGGTGGACTGGGATTTTCAAGAGCATTTTGGCAGGTAGAAGGCAGAGGAACTGGGGTGGCTGACTGGTTAGGGCACGGGGGAGGAAATCATGAGAGTGTTGAACCTACATCCTTTTTCTGAATCATTTCCTCAGAGGGTGACTTCAGACTGGCTGGCACTAGTGCACTGACTGGATTGAAGGATCTAGAAAACATCTCAAATAGAAAAGTTTAAGGTTTCTTAATGTTAAAGATATTATCTCTAGATACAATTGAGGGGAGTTAGGACCTTGTGGCAGGGTCTATATAAGCAGTAGCAGCTGTAGAGTAAGGGGGTTGAGGGCAAGCTGTTTGGTGCTTGTATTCAGGGCCTATATGTTTGTTCATTTTTAAATTTAATTTTATTTTTTTGTTTCTCAGAAATGGTTTCAGTCCTCAATTCTGATTATTCCTCAGTTCTGAAGTGTGAACCAATGAGGAGGGGGATCAGGTGAACCCACTCTGGCTTCTTCCTGCTGATGAGGGTGCAGAGAGGGTTATAATCAGGATAAGGGGAGTCAAACTGTCTTGCAGTGGCCTGTACATATTCACGAGTACCAGGTTGGAGATTCTGTCTTCATTATAAAAATGTCAATGTTCTTATTTATAGTCTTAGTGTAGCATTTGAGTGAATAGTGAACTCTGAGGTAGATTACAAGTCCTATTAGGAAAGTAAAAGTCTTAATTTTAAAAGTCCTTGTGGAACTGATCAAAAGCCTCAAAGTATCTGTGTGGAAAGTCTAGAGAACCAATCAGATAGTCTTGGGTTTCTGGAAAAATCTGCTGAAGCCAGGTGGCCTATTGTCTGCTTTTATCAAAGGGAGTTTCCTCTTCTGCTGAGGCATTTGCACACACACCCATACACAAAGTTGTGTTTGCTATTGCACAAACTCTACCCTGTTCAACCAAGATATAATCTACCCTGCTCAATCTACCCTGCTCAACCACGATATAGTCAAGAGCAGTTTCATTCTTTAAGAAAACAACCTAAGTCAATGAATCAACTTTTCTGTTGGGTGGCCACTGTCAACACTGTTTTATGTCCAAGTATTGGAAAGGTGGGGAAAGATCTCTAGTTATTTGTTTGCATGATGTCACTCCTCAAAATGAAGAGTACAGTTCTTCAACCTGAAGAAATACCTAGCCTCATCTTCTCAGTATCCAGGCATTTACTGCTTTGTGAATCCCTAAAGTTGATATGTGGACATTCTAAATCAAGTAAATCATTTTAGAGAGCTAGTCCAGTGCTTCTTCTCGGCAGATCTAAATGTAGGATAAGGAATGACTGAGTAGCCCTATAGGCAAATTAAGTTCCCCTTATATGCTATTAATGTGATCATAAGCTCAAGGGTTCCCTGGTAACCCCTATAAACAAATAGATGTCCAGGAGGTGCACAGAGAACTCCAGACAGGTTGTACAGGTTAAACTTAGAGTGTCATGATAGGGCTTCAGGGATTGTAGTAACCAAGGATTCACAACCTGTGTGTTTATATTGGAGCACTGTTTTGTGGTGAGGAGTTGCTGAATTTGATAAGACGTAAGACAAGAGTTGGGGTATATTCCTGAATAGGTCTTTAGTGTATTAAAATAACAGCAATAAGGGCTAGTAATATTTCTACTGAGCTGAGAGGAAACTAAACAAAAGGGAAGGGTATGATTATTTTCTTGGCAAATATGATCAAGTTAGTGCTAAGAAATAGGGGGCATATAATGGTAGCCATCTATTATGCAGTATTTCTCAGTTGGGTCAGAAAACAAGAAAATAGGGGTACCTCTGAAACCTGAAGGGATTATGGAAATCTGTCTTTTCCCTGAGATAGCCAAATAGTTCCAGAACACTGCCCCTGGGAGCTCCTTTTTCCTGGGCTTTCACTCTGGATTCCAAGATTATGTCATCACCTTAGCTCATCCATTTGCTAATCCACAGCTTTGGGCAATTTTTAAATATCTCTGAGCTTTAATTTTAATTTTTTGAGATGTAAGTAATAATAATTCTGTACTGGTTACTTAAGTATATCGTCTTTTGAGCAAACAATTAAATACCAACTTTGCATTAGGCACTATGTTAGATGTATACAGGAGATTTTCAATGGTGAATAAAATTTAAAAAGACCTTCTCATTATGGAGCTTACAGTCTAGAGCAGGTGTCCTCAAACTATGGCTCATGGGCCACATGTGGCCTGCCTAGGACATTTATCTGGCCCGCTGGGTGTTTTGCTGCTGCTGGCCTGTCCTGCTTAGCAGCCAAATTGTCCCGGGGCCCACAGTCCAGCCCTCCAACGGTCTATGGGACAGTGAACTGGCCCCCTGTTTAAAAAGTCTGAGGATCCCTGGTCTAGAGGGGAAGGATTTATTTATGAAATAATCATGTAAATAAGTGTATGGTTACAATCTATGTAACAGGACATGGTAGAGGGAGGCCATGGAGCTTGGGGAGAGGTAGATAGGAGGAATAGTCAGAAAGGGTCCTCTGAGGAAATAAAATTGGAGCTCAGATCTAAAGAATGGTTAGAATGCCAAAGCATGCAGGTCTCGCAAGGATTTTAGGACTATTATGATTAGCATAACAGCAATGTGATGCCATAAATGGGCTTAAAGGACCATAGTGTTAGCATTTGCCTTGTGAGAAGAGCACTCTGGTTGCCTTATGGAGAACAAAGTGTAGGATGACAAGAGGAGTCCAACATTAGACAAATTTATAGAACCTAAGTCCTTTGTCAGTTGGGATACCAAATAAGCTGACTTGAAAGGAAGACCCCAGCAATTGAAAGGAAGACCATTGTTATCAGTGCAGGCCTGTGGGTTCTCTATGAAATAGAAATTAATAAGAGACCTAATGGGAATCATAAGCAAGGCTTTATTGAGGGTCATGTTCAAACACAAGAGAGGTAGCACAAAGGGAAAATCATCAGCCTGGCTCCCAGGGGATTCATGGAGAGTTTTAAAGAAAATTAGGAAAAGGGTGACAGGCGAGCATACAGAGGTGGAGATTTTCTTGTGTCTGCATAGTCTCCTACCTACATGTTTCTTCATGGATTGTATGTCTCATTAGCATGTTAAGTCTTGGGCCTGATTTCTAGCATTAAAATGAGATTATAACAAAAGAAAAGTCAGGATGAGGTCAGTGTGGGGGTACTATTTGGCTTGTGGTTAGATCTGGATAGATCTGGATTTTTTGCAGCACAGTTCCTTAATCAGCTGGTGTTAGAATCTTGCTTTAGTGGCCATGGAAAATATTGATCAAGATTCAGATGGTTGTGCCATCTGAATCTTGAGCAATGTTTTTCTTTGTGTGTGTGTGATCTGTGATTTTTGTTTTTAATTATGTTATAATCACACATAATTTTAAAATTTGTGTATATCTCTTCTATTTTAATCCATGTAATGAGTAGGCAAAAGCACCATTACCAATCACACACATACAGTTGTTATACAGTTTTATGTGTTTCTGAAGAGTTGTTGAAAAATAATCCCAAATTATAACTTAGCCTGACTTAGGTAGTAAATAATTCAAAAGTTTAATCTGCCATTTCTTGACATATTGACTTTAAAAGCATGACCTTATAGATTGTCTATAAAATAAATGTTAAATATTCTTTATTTGACATTACACATAAACCACACTAAAAATGCCTATCAATAAATAAAAGGCAGCATTTTAGTAGATCCAGGGAAATTAGATTGGCATAATAAAGATCAAAAGTACAAAGTAAACATTGCTACCTTCTCTCCAGCTCTCACCTTTAACAGGCTAATGAACACCAATTAAAACATCAGTGAGTCTTCCTTGGTTCTGAGACAGTGAAGGGATTTCCCCAGAATTTAAATATATTCACATATCAGTTATATAAATCTTAATATAAAACCAATCTTCAATAGGCTTTGGTTTGGCAGTTGACTGCCTTTGTGAAAAGGTAAACATCACTGATTTAATCTGAACATATCTTTAGAAGTGGAAAACAGTGATAGCATTTACTGAACTGGAATCACTATCAATCCAAAAAACTGATTATATTCATTTAACCACAAGCCAGTCTTAGGTAAACCAGGACTGTCCAACAAAAATATTCTGTCACTCATTCATGATTGGAATTCTGGTAAATGAGACCAATCAAATTATGGTCCACATAAAAAAAAGCTGTGGGATAGTTCTCTTTTGTAATAAATAAGGCAATGGCCAATTATTACTCATTTGTAGCTGTTTTGAGATAAGCTATCAAGTCTGCCCTTTCTCCCTTCTTCTTTTTTTTTTTTTTTGAGACAGGAGGCTCAAGCTGTCTCCCTGGGTAGAGTGCCGTGTCATCTCAGCTCACAGCAACCTCCTACTCCTGGGCTCGAGCGAGTCTCTTGTCTCAGCCTCCCAAGTAGCTGGAACCACAGGCGCCTGCCACAACACCCGGCTATTTTTTGGTTGCAGCCGTCATTGTTGTTTGGCGGGCCGGGCTGGATTTGAACCCGCCACCTTGGGTGTACGTGGCTGACGCCTTAGCCACTCGAGCCACAGGCGCTGAGCCTCTCCCTTCTTAATGCCAGTGAAGATCATTTTTGTTCCAGGGATGTACTTCTTAGGATTCTCCAAATACTTCATCAGTGTGTCCTCTCCCCAGGTTATACCTTTGTTCTTATTGGCGTCTGTGTAAGAGAAGCCAGCAGCCTGGCGTGTCTTCCTCCCAAAGCGACCATGGAGATTTTGCCCAGTCTTGTGCTTGCCTCCTTTTTCCACAGTGTGGCACTGGGCACACTTCCGAACAAAAATCTTCTTGCCTTTCTCAATATCACCCATATTTAATTCGCTGTTTGGTTGCTGACAGTACCAAAGTTCCTAGCTGGAAGCCGGACTTCCCGCTTTCCTAGCAATGTTTTCCATAAATGAATATGGGCTGAATTCCAGCAGCTAGGAGAACATTTTTGTTTTTTCCTTCTCCAATTAATTAGGCTGAGTCATACTGCTCCATGTTGCCTCCCTAGGTCTGAAGTGAAGACTGAGTCCTGTTTCCATCCTGCCTCACACTGGATAAAAGAAGATAGAAGTTTATTTCTATCTCACATAATGGTTTAGAGGTGGGGGCTGATAGCAAGACTCTCCTCTATGAGATAATTCAGAGAAGTATTTTTTCTCAGTCTTGTGACTCTCTTTGCGTGGTCACAGCTCCATGCTATCGTTTCAACCCATAGGTGGGGGAATAAATGAAGGGCAAACAGTTACCTTTTATGCAATGATGTTGAATTTGTACACATCACTTCTGCTAACATTAGTTGGTAGAAGCTTTGCCACGTGGCCACGTGTAGCTTCAAGGGAAGCTGAGAAATGCCTATGATCAGGCTGCTAGGTTCTCAGGTATTATTAAAATATAGAGGTGTGTGGTACTGCAAACAAGTTAAGGAGAATGAATAAGGAGAGACAATTCTTAGTCTCCACCTGAGGCAAGTGGGAGGGGCTTTCCTTAAATAGGAGGAGAAACACCAGTTATTGTAACTACAGGAAGGAAGGAGAAATTTGATACAGTTGTTGGTTTGGCAGAAGAAGTTAATAAAATAGTAGGAACCAAATAATTGGCATATAATACAGGTCCTGTCACCCAATAAGGGCTAAATAAAGAACAACTATTGATGATGATAATAATAATAATGGCAATATTGCTAATAATGTGATGATAATTATCATTTAAATAATACATTCCTATTAAAAGTTGGTTAAAAAAGCTGGTTCTAAAAGTTGAAATCTTTTATAATAGGTGGATGAATATTAAAATATCTCTTCAATGAGATTAAAAATATTTCTCTCATTTATTTACATTTGTGTTGGGAAATTCTCACTTTTTCCCCCTCTTTTATTTCTTTTCCAGCTAGCAAAAGACTATGGCCCCGTGTTCACTGTGTATTTTGGCTTGAAGCCCACTGTGGTGTTCCATGGATTCAAAGCAGTGAAGGAAGCCCTGATTGATCGGGCAGAAGAATTCTCTGACAGAGGGAGTTTTCCAGTGGTAGAAAACATCACCCAAGGATTAGGTATGCGTGTCTTGGAGAATGTGTGTGAGTTGGTAAAGTTGAAGACTCCAAACAGGCTAAGAAATTGAGAAATTAAAAGCACTTAGAGAAATTTGTAGGTCACGCCTTTTATAATTCCAACATAAGTCTGTGAATAATTTTTCTATAAAAGATCATTAATTCATTTTTAAAATGTATGACAGGGATATAATATTGCAATGAAATATTAAAGTCAGTGAAAGTAAACCATCTGACCACTAATGATCTTTGAATCTGTGACTATGACACCTTTATTTTAAATTCTGCCCATTTAAGACAGTGAGAAAGAGGCAAGGAGCAAAGAGAGAAGA
This sequence comes from Galagoides demidoff, assembly GCA_963574575.1. NCBI lineage: Eukaryota > Metazoa > Chordata > Mammalia > Primates > Galagidae > Galagoides > Galagoides demidoff. The sequence goes on from CAUYQV010090100.1 coordinate 12,992, forward strand.
GAAAAATGATTAAATTATCTTATTTGCCAAATATCTTGCTTCTTGGTCTGAATCATGGATCCCCAGACACTATTTTAGGAAGTATGCATGAAAACAACATAGGTTTGAACTACTTTCAGCCTTACCTTTAATCTTTTGTCCTGAAAAAGTATAGGAAATAGTGGAATCCAGTAGAATAGAATGCATAAAGATGGAGATAGGCTCTGGGGCAGCACCTGTGACTCAAGGAGTAGGGCACTGACCCCATATATGGGAGGTAGCCAGTTCAAACCCAGCCCCAGCCAAAAACTGCAACAACAACAACAACAAAATAAAGAGATATGCTCTGAAAAGATGGTCATGGAGAAACACAGACTGAGTATGGACTGGAATTTATATTAGAAAAGGAATTTTTTATTAAGTACTTGAACTATTTCCACTTGTTTGGAGCTGGCCTTAAATTGTCCAGACCTCTGGTAGATCACTAGGTTCTGACAAAAAGAAAGAAAACATGAATGGGGGTCATCTCTTCTGTGTTGTTCTCTAAGAGTCTTCCTGGGCTCGTGTCTCATGAATTTATTTTTCTCCTGATCTCCTAGAACTCCGTGGTTGAGCTTCCTTGGTACTAAGACCACTTTGCATGGGGAGATTTAACAAGTAGGGAGGGATATTAAAATGAGAAGAGTTATCAGTCAATGACTGCAGTAGGTTGTTACCAGATTCCTTCCAATGCAGAACTGCTGTCTCACCTTCTCTTGAGAATTATCTCCTCTTGTTGTTTCTCCAAAACTCACGATCAGAAAAGCCAGCTGTGAAAATTTAACCTATGAGTTGAGTTCACCATGATTTGCAACTGTGTGATCATAGTGCCAGAATTTTACACGCAGAATTTTTCTTGTCCTGGTCAGTAAAATGGAGACAAAATAGTCTGCAGAGTTATTCTGGGGTTTAAGCATCTGATGGGTGAAAAGAGCTTAGTGTTATATAAAATCAAGAGTCCGGACAATAAAATTCTAGGTTGGTTTCAGCAGAAAGGCAAGTAAGGAGAGGGCTCAATGGAAATTCTTTTTTTTTTTTTTTTTAATAATTGGAAAGCTGCCACCACCATATTTACATCCCTGCTTACCTGTCAGCATCATTTCTTGAGATGAGTAATCTCAGAATTATGACAATGAAGGACAGTATCTATCTATCTATCTATCTATCATCTATCTATTTCATCATCATCATCATCATCATCTTTCTATCTCTTTTGTCCTGGATAGGCATTGTTTTCAGCAATGGAAAAGTGTGGAAGCACACCCGGCGTTTCTCCCTCATGGTTTTGCGGAATATGGGGATGGGGAAGAAAACTATTGAAGATCGAATTCAAGAGGAAGCCTTATATCTGGTGGAACTGTTAAGAAAAACCAATGGTGTGTATTCTTTGTATAATTAACAGTAATAGTTTAAATAGAATAAAGGCTCTTACAAATAGACTAAAAAATGATGTGACAACTTAAGTATGACAGACATTTACTGTTTGCTCATGTGGCAGTAATAAGAGGTGAGAGGGTTGGCATAACAGCCTTTTCAGACTCTAGGTTGATAGCAGCTGTGATATGTTCAATATCTGACTTGCAGCATCACTCAGGGTTCATCTCCTTGTGATGTGTGGTAGAGGAAGGAGAGAGGAACAAAGAAAAGAACAAATAGTGTTCAGACCA
>CAUYQV010090103.1:0-26166 GCA_963574575.1 Galagoides demidoff
ATAGATTAGTTTCATAAAAGGGCTGTGTACATTGGATATCTTTTCTTCCATTCCTGAGATACTTTGCTAAGAAGCACATTTTCTAGTTCCATCCATGTAAACATGAAGGAGGTAAAGTCTCTGTTTTTCTTTAGGGCTGCAGATGAACAACCTGGCCAGGGTTGGCATCCTGTTTTGCAGACCTGAGGAAATGGAGGTTCAGAGAGGAGAAGTGACTTGCTTAAGGTAACAGACCCACCCCTACTCTCTCCCCTAAAACATTTCCCACTGAGTATGGCACCCACTGGAGGCAGACTGTAGGGCAGTGGTTAGAGCATGGGTGCTGGAACCAGGTGGTCTATTCAAATCTTGGTTCTGTTTAATCTTGGAAACCTTAATTTCCACATCTGTAAAATGTGGTTAGTATCCACCTCAGAGGCCTGCTGCAAAGATTGATGGGGATGAGGCATACAAATGCCTGAACAAGGTGAGGACTGGGAGTACTTTGACCCTCACCGTAATCTCCCTTCCTGAAACCACTGTCAAATTCAAATGCCTTGAGGGAGGCTCCTCAGCCTGACCGGCTCACTTATTCAGCAATTACCAGATCAGCTCTGCTGCCTTCCCTGAGATGTTGCTGGGCATGGGGTTCTGCAGGTGGGGACCTGACCCAGCAGGTGCAATTGCAAAAGCAGGTTCAAATAAGAGCAGTAATAACCGTGGCCCCCACTCATCACTGTTTAGTGAATCACCTTGTTTTACTTATTTTCAGTGCTTATTACTATCTAAATTATCTCATGCATTTGTTGTTGGCTTGTTTATTTCCTGTCTTCAACCACCACTCCCCATGTTCACCGCTATCTCCTCCCTAATACCGTGCCTGGTGTCTAGCAGATACTACTTAAGTACTGATTGGATTATGGTTGAATTCGAATGAAATGAATCCCCTCGGGTCAGGGCTATGCCTTCTGACCTGGAGGACAGGGATAGTATGCACTCTGCCTCTGGCCTCCTTGACCCCAGTCCCTCCCCGCAGCTGCGGTCCCCAGGGGTGCTGGCGGGGACCGCAGCCTTGGACCGGTTTGGAGGCTCCCCAGCAGCTCTGGCAGCTGTCTGAGGTCAGCTCCTGGAGTTGAAGGGTAAGTTTTAGGTGTGAGGGTGGGATGAAGGGTCCCGGCAACAGACTGCAGACAAGTGGCCGTGAACAAGCCTCTGGGGGCCCCAGCACCCCTTCTTGCAGGATGGTAGATCACGGCATTCACTTAGCAGTGCGAGCTCCGATGGGCTGAAAACCCCGTGGTGGCCACGTGGGGGCTGTGCGCCCTTAACTCCGGGCCTCAGTTCCTCCCTGTGAGTGGGGGTATTCTGGCCAGTGAAGTGTATTCTGGCCAGTGAAGTGAGCCCACCCATCCAAAGTGCCCGGAGAGGAGAGTGCCCCCTCTAAGCGACCTCCCTGCTCGACTTCCCCGGTGCTCTCTGCGGCCGCTGGGCTGCAGCAAAGAGCTTCCCTTAGGGATTCGGACGAGACTCTTAAAGAATGCAAAGGCCTTTCTTGGATTGTTGCCCGCGGCAGACACAGTTTAAATTAACTTAAACCATTTCCTTCCCCACCCCCACCTCGTTATCCTTTTTCACGGAGGAGGGACGAGAAAACCTTTTAAAGAAAAAGCTGCGGGAAGCGCTTCTCTCGCTGCCTCTCTCCCCTCCAGCGGGTGCCGGGCCAGGAATGCTCAAGTTTGCAGGCGGCGCGCGGCGAGGCTGGGGGACCGCCAGGGAGGGGACGGCCGCGCCCGGTCCGCTGCAGTGCCAAAAATAGCCGCCAAGTGGCAGCAGGGCCCCGCGGACGCCGCCGGTCGCTCCCGCCCGGACCAAGGTCCAGCCCCACACCCGCCGCCCGGCCCCGCTCTGGCTGCACGCGTCACCCCGGGAATGTCTCAGGGCAGGTGGTTGACTCATCTGCATCACCCTTTGGCTATCTGGGAAATGAAGACAGGAGAACCAGCCTGGGGCCTGGGTGGGGACAGCACCGGCAGTCCACCTTGGCGCTCCCCGGAGGCACATCCCAGCCCCTGCTTGTCTACCTAGCTGTCCTTGGGATCCCTGGGGAGCTTTTAGAACATAAGGAAAAAAAACCTGAGCGTCCTCAGAAGTTTGTCTGGGGACTAGACAGACACCTGCCACCCTTCCTCCCTCCTTCTTCTCTCCTTCCTTCCCTTTTTAGATTCTAATGGGCATCTAGGAAGGTTGTTTTGGACTGATGCCAACTAGTGCCAGGTGAAGGGAGGTGAGTTGAGGGACGAGGACTTTACCTGCCCTCTGCACACTGGCCCATCCCCTCCCACTCCTGGGAGTCACACCCCAGGCCTTCCTATGCATATGGGGTCCCTGTTGGCGTGGGGCATAGCTGCCTGGATAGCACCCCGTCCTGGCTCCTGGGCCAGTGCCCTCTTCCCTAGGCACACTCCTGGGCATCTGTGTGCCCTCTTCCGCATCCCACATCCATCCTCACAGTAAGGGGGTGTCCCCAAGGGCAGGACTTAGATCTGACTCTTCTCTCAGTGTCCTGAACCTGGCCTCAGACAGGCACTGATAGAGGTTTATTCTCTACCCTTTGTGCCCTTAGGACTTGCTTTTGATCAAGCCAGCCAAATCAGACCCTGCCCTCTCCAGCACCAGCCCCCTCGCAGCTGTTCAGTGAGCCTTGTGAGTCAGACTGCGTCCTGGGTGAGGCCTTTGGGCCCAGGATCATTTATGAAAAAGGAGTATGTTCTATATGCAGCTTCCCACAGACCCAGCGTGGAGCCGGAGCTTGTAAACCAGCCAGACCTCCCCCACTGACACATTTTCTTTGGCATGCATAGAATTAATTTTTTTCCTTAAAGTACCTGTCAACATTAAAAACCTGGCAGATTTCACACAAAAATGGGGATTCTCATTTTTTCTTGAAAAACCAAAAGCTCTAGCCATATGGATCTGGCTCCAGGGGGCCACAGCGCGCAGGGGTGGGCTCCCCTTTAGATAGGATGTGAGCTTTCTCTAGCTCACCACAGACTCTCCTGTTCCCCTCTGGCCTCAGGCACATTTAAGGGGTGGGGAGATTTGCTTAAACTATTTTAAGGAAATCGAGGCCCAGAGAGGGCTGCAAATATGGCAAGGGTCACATAGTAGATGTTTGGAGGAGCTGGGATGAGAACTGAGGGCTGAGACAGAGGCACAAAGAGGGGAGGGATCAGGCTTCCCAAGAGTGAATTCTGGAGACAAACTGGAAAGAACAAATGGAGAGAGGTCTGAGAAGCAGATGAGGGAGCTGGGTTGTTTCTTGTGAGAGAAGAGAAGAGATTCCGCAGGGAGGAAGCAGGCCCTGGAGAGTCACTTCCAGGTGGGAGGGAGCAAGGATGTTCTCTGTGGCTTTAGGAAGTTAAGATACCTTGCAGCCAACACTCACTGAGTGTTTGCCAGGTACCAGGCATGTTGCAAACTTGTCTCATACATCAGCCTTCACAGCAGCCCAAACAGGCATGTCTCAGCTCCATTCTTTTTTTTTTTTTTTTAAACAGAAAATGAAGGCTCAGGAAGGTTTACCAAATTACTTAAGGTTTCTCTGCTAGACTTTATTATTGGCATGAGCATTTTGGTCCTTTCCCCCTCCTGAGTACCCAGGACAGTACATCTTTCAGCCCCTCAAAGGTAGGCAGGGCTGTCTGACTACTCTGGGCCAAGGAAATGTGGGTGTCATCACTTCCAGGCTGAAGCACAAAGAGCCCTTCTGTCATTTTCCAGTCTCTGTCCTCCTTTGCTGGGGGTGGAGGACCAGGCTTTGTTGAAGTGGTAGAACTTCAACAGGATCATGACATCTGAGAAGTCAGCCACTGAGATTTTGGGATTGCTTGTCACTGCAGCAGATCCTGGCCTACCTTGATTAATCCATCACACAGGTAGAAGTGGAGTGGCTGGGATTTGGATTCAGACCTTTATGACCACAGATTCTTAACTATTGCATTAGAAGCCGAATAAGGGATTGTAGATGCAGATTCCAAGGACACACGTTTCCTATCCCCCTGCATTTTACCATTTCTGGAATTAGGTTGTGTCTTGTAATCGATGGCACACTGTGATCTTGTTGGCCTGCTGGTGGTGTGATAGTTGTTGCCTTACACTTTTTGGTAAGATTAAAAAAAAAAAAGTACCAGCATCAATACTTGAAAAAAATGTGTTTCTGCTTGAAATGAAACCTCAGGGACAATGGTAGAACATTTTTTAAAGAAATGTTGCATCACTTGCACTCTTGATGTCCTGGAAGATGCTGTGGTGTGAAAAACACAAACATCAATGACTCTGAGTTGAAAGAGATTCACAAGAGCAGAACTTTGAATGTGGAGATGTTTTCGGATACCTTGGCCAATTTATTTTGCTGGTATTTTCCATTTTATATATGCACAATAGTAATACATGATTAAAAAAATCCACGTCTAAACAAGTCTGAGAGCCCTTTCAATATGTATAAAATAAAAATCCCAAGTACAATAAAGCATCTGTCTTGGTTTAATTGGCAGTGTTTTTTCTTTCTTAGTGGTACATAAAGATGTACCCTACAATCGATGGCATCTGAGATTTGCTGAAATATGGTCCCTGGGGATCCCAGGAGACAGAGTTTGCTACCTTTAGCTCCTGCAGGGGGCCTGGGCCTCTTGGAGCACCTGCTAGTGCTCTAGGGGAGGAGCTGGCACCGCTGGTGGGGTCTCCGTTCTCAGAGGCCTCTTCTGTGCCTAAGAACCTGGCTTTGACTTTCTTCTCTGCTCATTCTCTTCCTGACAGCGCTGGTTTATGGCTGCTCAGTGGAGCTGATGGAGTTCTGAATAAACGCAGGCTCCACGGAGGGATAAGGAACCCTCAGAAAGTAATAAAGAGAAAGAGAGAGAGAGCTCCCCTGGCCCATTCCTGGGAAATGAAGTTGAAATTTCTGGAACGATGATGAAGATAGCTGATGTCTTTCCCTGTCTGTCTTCCTTAGCGTCAGGGGCCTGGCGGTGGCTGCGGCTCACACAGCAACTCTGTCAGTGGGGCCAGCCTCAGAGGGTAGACAGGAGAACGGTAGGGCTGCTAAGTCTCAGTCCTGGTGCATCCTGCTCAAGGTTCAATCAACCCTGATCTCAGGCCCATCCCTGACCACATCTGTCAGGGCAGACCGTGACACTGCAGTGACAGAAAAGCCTGCATCCCGTCTCATGCTGCAGTAACAAGCATGCCTGCATCCCCGTCTCAGCAGCTTGTAACCACAGAGCTTCCGTTCTCATGTGGACCTTGTGTCCCTCCTAGGGCTGACGGGGCTCTGCTCAATTCTTCCTCACTCAGGGCCCTTGGTGGACAGAGCCTCTACTATTGGAGGCATCATAAGTTGCCCACTTAGAAGTCACATGTGTCATTTCTACATACACACCATGGTTACTGCAGGTCATGTGGCCATATGTAATGTAAAAGGAAACACTATTCCATAACCAGGAGGAGGATGGATATTCCTGAATAACCCTAATGACGGTCACATTGACGGCATCCCCCTCCCTGACCCTATCCAGTCACATTGACGGCAACCCCCTCTCTGAACCTACCCCATCCCTAGACGTGCCTTTGTCTGTCATCCCCTAGCTACCCCTCCCCTCTGTCTCTGCATCCCTGGGCATGTCCCCACCAATGAGGCTTTACTGGTGAGATTGTGAGTCTTGGTGTTTGCTTCTGAAAATTTAAGCCCGTGTCTGCTCTTCTTCTTCTTCTTTTTTTTTAAAATTTTATTTATTTATTTATGTTTTGAGACAGAGTCTCATTTTGTCGCCCTTGGTAGAGTGCTGTGGCATCACAGCTCACAGCAACCTCTAACTCCTGGGCTTAAGCGATTTTCTTGCCTCAGCCTCCAAGTAAGCTGGACTACCGGCACCCGCCACAACACCTGGATGTTTTTGTTGTTGTTGCAGTTGTCATTGTTGTTTAGCTGGCCCAGGTCGGGTTCGAACCCACCAGTCTTGGTATATGTGACTGTCACCCTACACACGGAGCTACAGGTGCCACTCCGTGTCTGCTCTTCTTTGACACCTGCTGCATCACACAGCCCTGCTCTTGGTCATGCTGCTTGTCCTGCCGGGCCGTGAGCTACCAACCCATAGGATGGTGACATCTGTTCTGTGTCCCGCACAGGTCTTGGCACAGGGGAACTGTGTGTTTGGAAGCTGAGTTGATAGCTTAATGAATGAGAAAATGAGCCTGTAGAAGAAGGAAGGGCTCCTCACCCTGGGGAACCTCCAGCCACTCACTCTGCCCATTGAGTGGCACTGCCGGACACGCCCAGGGTCTCAGGAAAATGTGTGTGTGTGAGGTGTGTGCTGGCCGCCGGGTTTTGGCCTGGTGGAGAGGAGGCAAGTTTGGATTGGCAGACCTCCACTGTGTCATCTCAGTCTTGAGGAGATGTCACCAAATCAACACACTAGTCCAGCCGGTCAGTCTAGACCAGTGTTTTCAACCCTTTTTAATCTCACAGCACACTTGAACCCATAGTTAAACTTCTGCGGCACACTTAAATTACATTGATCAAAAAAAAAAAAAGAGAGAGAGAGAGAATATACTTACTGTGCTTTGAACTCCTGTGGAAAATAATTTAATTAATGGTCTTTAAAGAATTTCAGGGCACACCTAAGATCCTCGCTGGTTGAAAGTCACTGCTGTAGACCAGTGGCAAACGACATCCACGTGCATGTCTTGTTATGGACAGATTCGGCCTGTGACCAGAAGCACAGACGAGAGGGGCCTGGGGGATGTGTGATTCCCCGTGACAGGCTGTGTGGCCACTGCTTTCTCTTCCTGTGCAAGGAAACGAATCTGAAAGCAAGTGAGCGAGAGGAACTTTCTAAAGGTGTTTTTGTTAGTTTTGGGTTGCAATGATATAGATCCAGTTGAAACAGCCTTGTGTAAACAGAAAGGAGTTTATTTAGCCACAAATATCCAAGCTAAATAGCCTCAGTCATGGCTGCACCCAAGTGCTCAAAGCATGTGACAAGGTGTCTGTTGCTGGGGGCTCTGTTCAGGAGAACCAATCAACATTTATCAAGCATTTTATTTCTTCTAGGCAGCAGGAAGATGGCCATCTGCAAGCCAGGGAGAGAATTTTCACCAGAAACTGAGTTTACTGGTACCTTGATCTGGGACTTCTAGCCTCCAGAACTATAAGAAAATAAATTCCTGTTTTTTGAGCTACCCAATCTATAGTATGTTGGTTATGGCAGCCTGAGGAGACCCCAAGACTCATTATTCCCCTTGGGGAAAACTGAGGCAGTCCCCCAATTCCTTGCCCTAGCTCTGGCAGCTTGGTTTATCTGGACGCTCTTTCTTAGGGATAGCTGGCCCGGGGCCCCTGGTTGTGCCCATAGAGAGCCAAGTCACCAGCGATTTCCACCTTTGCAGCCCTCGTAGTCTGGGAAATGCATTTCCTGTAAACCTCAGTTGAGCCATATACACAGCAATGAGCCATTAATACATTTAGCTAACTGTTTAATTGGGTTATTGGCAACAGTTTGAAAGGAGTCAGATTGAATAACAACAGAGTATGTCTAACTATGGGGAAAAAATTATAATGTGTTGGTGTGTAGGCACTGCAAGGGCACTGCCAAGTCTACCGTCAACATGGATCTCCCCGAATCGTTTCCTTAGGTGGGGACCTCGTTTTCCTTTTCTGAAAGAAATGCTTTTAATTATCTTCAGTTTTAGAGCTCCATGAAATCAATGAGAGACCCACAATATAGTAATATTTCTGCCCTTAAACTCTTCCTCCTACACAATCGGCTGTTCTGCCATTTGTGAGGGAGGCTTCCTCTTGCTGGGAAGATCAGTGAGGGGTCCATTTGTTGCTTCTCTGGCATAAGGGCCCAAAGTGTGCCCTGTGGCTCAGGCTAGCTCGGAACCTGGAGGCATCTCCTACATAACCTTTGGCCATCTCTAACACACCCCAAGCTGTAATGTGAATGTTTGTGCACCCTCCAAAGCTTGTGTTGAAGGTTAATCCCCAGTGTAATAGCACAAGGTAGCAGGGACTTCAGGAGGTGATTGTGGCATGGGCTGGAGCCCTCTTGAATGGGACTAGGGGCCCTTACAGAAGGGCTTGGCAGAAGGAGCATCCTTTTTGCTCTCCTCCGTGTGAGGACACAGTGTTGCTCTACTCTAGAGAGCACAGTGTCAAGGCACTATCTTGAAAGCAGAAAGCAACCCTCCCCAGACACCAAACCTGCTGGTGCCCTGATCCTGGACTTCCCAGCCTCCAGGCTGTGAGAAAACAACTTTCTGCTCTTTGTAAATTGCTCAGTCTTAGATATGTCATAGCAGCACGAAGTGGACTGAGTGTTCTGAGTGTCCCAGATCACTCAGCTGGATGCCTGTGCTCACACTCTTGGGGGCTCCCCCTACCCAACGGGGGTGGGAATTGGTGGTAAATTCCTTAGGCTCCCCATCCTCCAGTGGGCAGTTCTGTTCGGTGCCTCAGATAACCCCCAGTGTGACAGAGCCCAGATGCCCACAGGGGTAACCTGCTCCTGGGTACAACCTCTGTCATTTCATCTCCCTTCCCTGCCTCACTTTCCCTGTGTCCCCACATGTTCTTCCTTCCCAAATACCTCACTCCTTGTCTGCAGTCTACTTTTAGGGGAGCCCTGACTAGGGCACCTTGGATTGGTAAATTTCCCTTTACTCAGTGCCTCTGCCTCAGCGAGGACCCCCTTTTATCTGGGAGCCTCCTAACCAGTCTCCCTGCCTCCTCTCCTACCTTCTACCAGTTTCTACACCTGATGCCAGAGGACAACACACAACCCACTCGCGAACCACCTTGACAACCCCAGACTCCAGCCCCTCCAGGACTCCCTCTTACGGGATGAACTGTGTCCTCCTCAGATTCAGAGGTTGAAGTCCTAAACCCCAGGACATTAGAATGTGACTGCATTTGGAGCTATGGCCTTTACAGAGGCAATTAATGATAAATGAGGTTGTTCGGGTAGGCTCTCCCAGTATGACTAGTGTCTTTCCAAAAAGAGGAGATTCAGGCCAGGTGCAATGGCTCATACCTGTAATCCCAGTGCTTTGGAAGGCTAAGATGGGAGGATCACTTGAGTCCAGGAATTTGAGAGCAGCCTGGGCAACATGGTGAGACGCTGTTTTTAAAAATAAAAAAAAAATTATGCACACCTATAATCCTAGCTACTTTGGAGGCTGAGGCAGGAGGATTGCTTGAGCCCAGGAGTTTCAGGTTACAGTGAGCTATGATTGCACCACTGCACTCTAGCTTCTAGCTGTAGACAGAGCAGGAGGACACTGTCTCTCCAAAAAAAAAAAAAGGAGGGAAATTTGGACACAGACACGTGCAGAGGGAAGACCAGACCAGGTGAGGACACAGAAGGAGAGAGGGCTAAGAAGAATCCAACCCTGCCAACACCCGGATCTTGTATTTCCACCTGCCAGAACCACAAGAAAATAAATTTCTATCCTTCAAGTCCTCCAGCCTGGGGCACTTTGGCAACCCCAGCAAATTACTGCAGCCCCAGCCACTCTGAGGAGAATGTTCAGAGTCTTAAAATGGCTTTTGAGGTCTCATAGTATCCTGTTCTGACTTATACCTCCATCCTCTTCCCTCCTATCCTGGAGCAACTGGGAGTGCAGGCTGCACTACCCAAAGCCACATCATCAAAAACAATTTGATAATAATCAGTCATCCATCTAACAATTTGCCCAAATCATGAGATTAAACAGAGTGTCAAATTAAGACTGTCACATATTAATATTTTAAGTTGGGCCCTAAAGGTTTCTCCGTGCACACTGGAGTAGAGCCTAAATGGGTGTGTGATCAGACTGTAACTTGCTCCTATAACCAGGAACCGAGGCTCAGCTGCTCGGCCACTCGCAGGCAGCCAGCTGCTCAAACAGTATTGGAAGAGAGAAAACACCGATAACGATCCAGCTGTTTCTATACCTCATTGCAACTTTGTGAACATCACTTTCCTGTCCATAAATTCTTTCCCACCACGTGGCGGCGTCACAGCCAGCATCTCTCTGAATCTGTTCGGGTCAGGGGTGAGGGTTGCCAGATTCACAAATTGTTCTTTGCTCAGTTAAATTTAATTAGTCTAAAGTTTTTCTTTTAATAAGAGCTTAGGCCAGTTCATACAGAGTCTGGTCGGACTAGGGGGAGGTAGGGAATTTGTAGTTTTCAGCATAAAATCTTACATGTGTTTTGTCACACTTACACCTGACTGTTTCATTTTTCTGAGAGGAGAGCAATTGTAAATGCTATCATATTTTTTACCATATTTTAAATTTTGATGTCCACTGCTAGTATGCAGTAATGCAATAGTTTTTATATATTTACCTTGTGTCCTGTGAACTTTTGAATTTGTTACAGTTCTTGGTCTTTTTTTCTGAGTTAGAGTCTCACGCTGTCACCCTGTAGAGTATCACAGCATCATAGGTCATAGCAACCTCAAATTTTTGGGCTCAAGCCATTCTCTTACCTCAGCCTCCCAAGTAGCTGGGACTACAGGCACCTGCCACAACACCCGGCTATTTTTCAATTGTAGTTGTCATTGTTGTTTGGCAGGCCCGGGCTGGATTCAAACCCGCCAGCTCTGGTGTATGTGGCTGGTGCCTTAGCCACTTGAGCTACAGGTGCCACCACAACTGCTTTTTCTTTATCAACTAATATGACCATGTGATTTTTCTTGTTAGCCCATTAACATGGTGAATCCTTTTGACTGATTTTTATTTTTATTTTTTGAGACAGAGCCTCAAGCTGTCGCCCTGGGTAGAGTGCCGTAGCATCATAGCTCACAGCAACCTCTAACTTCTGGGCTCAAGCGAGTCTCCTGCCTCAGCCTCCCAAGTAGCTGAGACCACAGGCGCCCACCACAATGCCCGGCTATTTTTTGGTTGCAGCCATCATTGTTGTTTGGCGGGCCCGGGCTGGATTCGAACCCGCCACCTTAGGTGTATGTGGCTGGAGCCTTAGCCGCTTGAGCCACAGGTGCCGAGCCTTGACTAATTTTCAAATGTTGAATCAGCTTTGCATCCTGGAATAAACTATTGTTGCTCAATATATTTAAAAAATATATTGCTAAATTCTATTTGCAAATATTTTATTAAGGTTTTTTGTGTCTATATTCATTAGGGATATTAATCCATCGTTTTCTTTTTGTTGCACCGTTTTTGTCTGACATTGGTGCCAGTGAAATACTGGCTTCAGGGAATGAATTATGGAGTGCTAGCTTCTTTTATTTTCTGGAAGAGATTATGTAGAATTGATTAATTTTTCTTTAAACATTTGCTAGAATTCTCCAGTGAAACCATCTGGGCCTGGAAATTTCTTTTCTGGAGAGTTTTGAAGTTAAAAATTCAATTTTATTAATAGTTACAAGGTTATTCAAATTACTTATTTCAGATTGTATGAGTTGTGGTAGCTTCTGCTTTTCAAAAAATTGGTTCATCTTATTTAAGTGGTCCAATGTGTGTGTGTAGACTTGTTTGTAGTATTCCTTTATTATTTTATTATCCTTTTGATGTCTGCAAGTTCTATAGGGATACCTGTTTCACCTCTGATGTTGGCAATTTGTGCCTTGTTTTTGTCAGTCAATTTCATTGATCTTTTCAAAACCATATTGATTTTCGCTTTTAGTTTTCTGTTTCCAATGTTAATGATTTCTGTTCTTCTGCTTTCTTTGGGTTTATTTTCCTTTTTTCCCCCTAGGCTCTTGAGATGGTAGCTTAGATTATTATTTGAGAGTTTTACTCTTTTCTCCTGTAAGCATTTAGTGCAATAAATATCCCTCTAAACATTGCTTAGCCGTGTCCACAAATTTTGTTCTATTGTATTTTCATTTTCGTTCAGTTCAATGTATTTTTAAATTTCCCTTGAGACTTCTTCTTTGACTCATGATTTTTTAAGGAGTATGCTATTTAGCTTTTCAAATATTTGGAGATTTTACTGTTTTCTTTTTGTTATTGATTTCTCCTTTGATTCCACTGCAGCTATATTTATTAAAGTGGGTTTCATGGCATGGGATACAGTCTATTTGGGTATATATTTTGTGGGCGCTCTTTCAGAATGTGTGTTTTGCTGATGCTGGGTGGAATGTTTTATAAATTTCAATTAAATCCTGTAAGTCGATGGTATGATTGAGTTTTTCTGCATCTTTGCTGATTTTCTGACTAGTTTATCAATTCTCTGGAGAAGGTGTTAATGTCTACAACTCTGATTGTGTCTTTGTCTTTTTGTCCTTTCAATTCAAGCATTTTTGCTGCACATATTTTAGAGCTCCATTACTTGTTTCGTGCACATTTAGGATTTCTATGTCTTCTGGGTACATTGATCCTTTAATGTTTATGTGGTATTCCTTTCTGTCTCTGGTAATTTTCTCTCTGAATTCTATCTTATGCAATATTAACATATCAGGTATATTGCTTTTTTTGGTTAATGTTTGCAGGATACATACTTATCCAGTCTTTTACTTTCAATCTATATATACTGTTGTATTAGATGAGTTTCTTGTAGAGAGCATTTAATTGGGGCCCTCTGCCAACCTCTGTCGTTTAATTGATATGTCTAGACTACTTACATTTAATTTAATTATTTATATTTTAAGGCAGTGGTTCTCAACCTTCCTAATGCCATGACCCTTTCATACAGTTCCTCATGCTGTGGTGACCCCCAACCATAAAATTATTTTCTTTTTTTTTTTTTTTTGAGACGGAGTCGCAAGCTATCCCCCTGGGTAGAGTGCTGTGGCATCACAGCTCAGAGCAACCTCCAACTCCTAGGCTTAGGCGAGTCTCCTGCCTCCGCCTCCCAAGTAGCTGGGACCACAGGCGCCTGCCACAACGCCAGGCCATTTTTTGGTTGCAGCCATCAATGTTGTTTGGTGGGCCCGGGCTGGGGATTCGAACCCGCCACATTAGGTGTACATGGCTGGCGCCTTAGCTGATTGAGCCACAGGCGCCGAGCCCATAAAATTATTTTCATTGCTACTTCATAACTGTACTTTTGCTACTGTTATGAATTGTAATGTAAATATCTGATATTCAGGATCTATTTTCATTGTTGATCGTGACCCATGGGTTGAGAACTGCTGTTTTAACGGCTTAACTTTGTCATTTTATTTTTCATGTTTTTTTCTCTCTGTTTTTCATTTCTGCTTTCTTTTTCCTGCCTTCCTGTGAGTCACGTGAACAATTTTTAGAATTCCATTTAATTTGTCTGTAGAGTTTTTGAGTATATCCCTTTATAGGACTTTTTTAGTGGTTGATCTGGAAGTTACATAATTATAACAGTCTACTACTTTCAACATTTCACCAGTTCACGTGAAGTG
Source organism: Galagoides demidoff (assembly GCA_963574575.1). NCBI lineage: Eukaryota > Metazoa > Chordata > Mammalia > Primates > Galagidae > Galagoides > Galagoides demidoff. The sequence goes on from CAUYQV010090103.1 coordinate 13,359, forward strand.
CAGAAACCCTTACCCCCTTTAAGTTCTTTCACCCACCCCCTGTACAATATAAACGTCATAAGTATTTCTTTTACATACGTTTAAAAACACATACGATAAGGCTATACTTTTTAAATCAACCCTCAATCATGATTTCGAAAATTCAAAAGAAAGAAAGCATATTGCATTTACTCAAATTTTTACTCCTTTTTCCTTCTTTCTTCCCCACATTTCAAATTTCCTTCTTTTACTCCTTCCTTTCTGTTTAGAGAATTTCCTTTAGCTATTCTTTTACAGTAAGTCTGGTGGTGACAAACCCTCTTAGTTTCCCTTCACCTGAGAACGTCTCGATTTCCCTTCATCCTTGAAGGATATTTTTGTTATAGGATTTTTGATATGTAATTTCAAGTTGATGGTTCTGTTCTTAATGCAATAGAAAAATATAGTGCTACTTCCTTCTGGCCTTCATATCTACTGATGAGAAATCCAAGGTTATTCTAATTGTTTTTTTCTACACAGGTAAAGTATTATGTCTCTCATTGTTTTCAAGATTTTCTTTTCTTTAGTTTTCAGCAGTTGACTATGATGTGCCTTGGTATAGATTTTATTATTATCTTTTTTTTGGCTTTATTTGTTTGCAGGTAGCTGTGCTTGTTGACTCTGTGGGTTTTATGTCTTTTGCCAGACTTGGGAGTTTTCTGCCTTTACATCTTTGAGTGATTTTTTAGCCCATTCTCTTTCTTTCCTTCTTCTGGGTCTTCCATGTTAGATCTTTCACTATAGTTCCAGAGTTCCTTGAAGTTCCGTTCAATTTTTTTAAAGTCTATTTTCTCCCCATTGTTCAGACTAAGTAATTTATATTATTCTTCAATATAAGGTTGCTTATTCTTTTCTCTGTCCTCTCTTTTCTGTAGTTCAATCTATCCAGTGAGTTCTTTAATTTCATTTATTGTATTTTTCAGTTCTAAGATTTCCAGTTGATTCTCTCTTATACCTTCTTTATCTTTGCTAAGACTTTCTATGTATGCATTTGTTTTGAGAGTGTTTGTAATGGCTCTTAGCAGCATTTTTATGATGGCTGCTTTAAAATCTTTAAGTGATTTTTTAGCCCTTTGTCAGGCTTTCTCCATGGATACTGAGGATCTTTACTACACCATGGGGATAGCCTTCTCTGTTACCACTCTGGGAGAGGGTGGGGGCCTTGTCACAGCCTGGTGAGGTGATAGAATAGGCTCCACTCACCTTTTGGAAAATGACTGGGCAGGATGCAGTCTTTTCCCTGGTGTTTGGCTGTGGTTATTATCTAAAAATGTCCTGCCTTGCTAGGCTGCCGCTTTCCTATTTCTTTGCATAGAAATAACCAGCTTGTATTGGGGCTCTTTTGTCTGCGCCTGAGGATGTTTCTGGATTGCTGTTTCCTCAGCTCCAAGTCTGGGATATAGTGGGGAGAAAAAAATACCAGCAAACTCACTACCATGATGTTCCTTGGGGTTCCAAGTCTTTAGCCATTCTGCCTTCTCTCCACTGTTCAGAATGTCAAGATTATTATTATTATTATTATTCTTGAGACAGAGTCTCACTATGTCAGCCTCAGTAGAGTGCTGTGGCATCACAGCTCACAGCAACCTCCAACTCAGGCTTAAGTGATTCTCTTGCCTCAGCCTTTCAAGTAGCTGAGAATACAGGTACCTGCCTCAATGCCAGGCTATTTTTTGTTGAGGTTGTCATTTTGATTTTAGCTGGCCTGGGCTGGGTTCCAACCCGCCAACCTTGGTGTATGTGGCTGGCGCCTTAACCACTGTGCTACAGGGGCCAAGCCATGTCAGGATTATTTTATACATAACGGCCAAATCTTTTAGTGGTACTTAGTAGGAGGAATAAAGAAAAGCATGTCTACTTCATTTTCCTTTGGAGCCCCCTAAATTTTATCACTGAGACAAATGCATCATTTCCCTCACCCTAGTCATGGCCCTGGTTCACGTGGCCTTTGAGAATTACCCAGCCTGGTGTGACAGTTGCTCTCTGCCCGGTAAGTGTATGCTTGTAATGAGTCCAACTGCCCAAGTGCCAGTAAGTAGGCCACTTCTTTTGCTGCCCAAGAGCTGTGGTCACAGCAACCTTGTTAGAGGAGGCCTTGGAGGTACATTCCCAGTTGCTTCAACAGGGAATGGGGGCCAGCATGAACACATCCCCTCTCTCTGGCAATAGTGAGACTCAAACTTCAAAAAATCTTCAAAGGCTAACAGAACAATTTTGCAACACAAATTGCTGAAACTTCATAAGTAGAATAGAAACAAATATTTAGTGAATTGATTACCTGGTAAATTGGTCATTTGGAAGTTGATTTTCTATGCATTTGTGAGTGTCCCTAGAGAGGACGTTGTGGCCAGAGGCCTGAGGTCATCTCTGAGGACTTCCCTGCCGTCCAAATCATTTCCTTCCTCAGCCTTGAACATTCTGTCTGCACTCTGACAGGCAGGCAGGAGGTAATTTCAGAAAGTCCAATTTCCTTGTGAAGGAAATGAAAGGGACAAGGTAAGAGTTACTGAGAAGCAGAGAAGTGAGGGAAGACTTGTCCAAGGAGGTGATGTTGAGATGGAGCAGGAGCAGCCATGAGAAGAGCAGTCTCAGAAGAAGGGACAGCAGGTGGGAGGGGAAGGGTGGGGGACCGAGACCTAGTGGAGGTCTGCCTCGGGCACTACTGAGCTATGTGCTCTTGTCTGTGGTGCGCAGCCTTTCTGAGCCTCAGTTTTCTCATTTATAAAATGAGAATAATAACATCTACTTCTAAGGGTTAATGAGAGGAGAGAAGAGTTATGGGCCAAGCAGAGCTTGTTATTCATTTCTTTTTCTTTTCTTTTTTCTCACTCTGTTGCCCGAGCTAGAGTACAGTGGGGTCACTGGAAGACACTGCAACCTCCAATTCCTGGGCTCAATCTATCCTCCTGCCTCAGCCTCTTGAGTAGCTGGGACTACAGGGGCCCACCACAATGCCCGGCTTACTTTTCTATTCTTTCTGGAGATGGGGTCTTGCTCTTGTTCGGGGTGGTCTCGAACTCCCAAGTTCAAGAGATCTTCCCCCTCCTGCCTTGGCCTCTCAGAGTGCTAAGATTACAGGCATGAGCCACCATGCCTGGACATTTCTTAATTCATGCAGTCAACAAACATTGAGCTCTCCCCCTGAGCATGATGTAACATTCTAGTCACTGAACAAAACAGGCAAAAATCTGTGCCCCTGTGGAGTCAGTGGGATAGACAAACAATGAATAAAATAACGAGGGAAATATATGTCATGTCAGATGAGAATTCGTGAAGAGGGGGGAATGAATTAGGGAAAGGGTGGGGGAGCTGATGAGAGGTTGTGAGTTAAAATAGAGTCATCAGGGAAAGCCTTGCTAGTGGTGATCTGAAGGAGGTAAGGCGTGAAAGTATTATGGGGTGGACAGAGAGCAAGGGCAAAGGTCTCGGGCCAGGAGAGGGCCTGGTGAGTTTGAAGGAGGCCAATGTGATGGGAGCAGAATGAGCGAGGGGAGGGAAGTTGAAGTCAGAAGGCCATTGAATGGGCTTTTTCTCAGAGTGACATGGAGCCACAGCAGGATTTTGAGCAGAGGAGGAACATCATGTGACTTAGGTTTTAATATCTTACTCTGGCGACTATGCTGAGAACACACTGTGGAGGGGCAAGGCTGAGACAGTGAGAAGGCACCGCATTGAGTCAGGTGAGAGATACTGTGGGCTTGGAGCAGGGGGGTGGAGGAAGTGGTGAGAAATGGAGTCCTGGATGTATTTTGAAGGTAGATCCAATAGAATTTGCTAATGAATCAGGTGTGGGGTATGAGAGACCTTCAAGGGTGTGAACTCGTCCAGCCCTTGGGATGCTGGAAGCCCCTCTAGTGGGTTTTTGTGGGCCTGAAGGTGATGATGATACTTGTCTCCATGTTCCAGAGATCAACCACCATGCAGGAATTGTGGTAACGAGCGGCTCTAATTGCTTCAGGTGTTTGCATCAAAGGAAAACCCAACTCTTTTTATAAAAAATACATTAGAAGGAGCTGCTCCATGGGAACAGCAGGCAGAGCTGGAGAGTGAGGAACATGCCGTCATCCCAGTGCCTCTCTGGTGCAGGTGAGGGGATGAGGTGGGGACTGCCTGAATCCCATAGCACACAGCCCTCCATGGGCCCAGAATGGGATGCAAATTGGAAGTAGGGTAGGGGTTTCACTCCAATGGTGTCTTCAGGGCTGGCCCCCTGGGCTGCTGGGACTATAGGCTGCTGCCCCTCACAGCCACACTCTCTAGGACCTGCCCTGGGCCACTGGGAACTGCTCTGCCCAAGGGTTCCACTCTCCCCAGGGCAGTCATGGCTAAGACCTGGGCCTTCCAGGACATAAGCTGGGACGGGGAGCAGCCCCAGCTGCAACCATACTGTAAGCCAGCTTCTCCCTCGGATGCATCCTGCCTTCCTGGTCCTGTATGGAGCAGCTCCTGACCTGACCCTGTCTCAGCATTTCCAGGGCACCCAATCTAAGACAGTGGGGTGGGGTGTATGGTTTCTGCCATCTCCATTTGGAGGTCACCAGGGCAATTCTTTCTTGACTTGTCCCAGGTTGAGTCCATTGCCCCACTCTCCCACCCCCAGCCATCCTCTGGACTTTCTCATGCCAGGAATTATATTGTCACCCACTTGGTCGCCCAAGGCAGTGGTGGCTGTTGACTGGAGACCAATGAACCAATGAACCAAGTTTCCTTGCCACGTGGGTGTCTTTATGGGAAGTCCAGAACGTGGCAGCTAGCTTCTGTCACCTGAGCACTGGGAAAGCAAGAGAGACAAGAGAAGCCCAGAACCAGAGAAGCCAGAGTCTTCTAACCTCCTCTTGGAGGTAATATCCTGTCACTTTGGCAATGTCCTACTCATTAGAAGTGAGTCACTGGGCCCAGCTCACATTCAGCGGGGTGGAGGACCACATAAGGGCCCAAATTCCAGGTGGCAGGTTATGGTATCCCTCTTGGAGGCATCAGTCAGCTGCAGCCAGGTGCCACCCTCTCCCTAGAGGTAGCCCTCAGGTCACTGTTATAGTAAGTGACCCCGCCCCTGGCCCATCTGATTGGCCCACGATGTATATTTGACAATGAGCTGGGCCAATCAGACTTTGGAATGGTGCTGCTCAGCGTTGACTAAAGGCTTCAGCAGAGAGCCAGGCAGTATTTGTACTGCTCCACTGGGAAGCAGGGAAAGCCAGTTTTCAGGAAGACACCGGCAGGGACAGGGAAACCAACACTGGCATTCACGGTAGGGACGGAGACGTTGCAAGAAGTGGATTTGGCCCTGGCCTGCAAGGCCGTGTCCCCTGAGAGATGCTCTGTCCCCACAAGAAGCTACTCCTTATTCTAGGACTCCTCTTTCTTCGTCAGCTATTTTTTTTTTTTTTTTTTTTTTTTAGACAGAGCCTCAAGCTATCCCCCTGGGTAGAGGGCTATGGCATCACAGCTCACAGCAACCTCCAACTCCTGGGCTCAAGCTAGCCTCCTGCTTCAGCCTCCCAAGTAAGTAGCTGGGACCACATTTTTTCGTCAGCTATTTTGTGGGATCCCTTTCCCTGGCAAAGGAAGAGCCTTGAAGAAGAATCATGGTCTCTGTTTCCTTTCTGTGCTTCCCCTTTTTCTTTGGCAAATCTTTTGAAAGATGTCAGCTCCTCACTCCTCTGAGAAAGGGGCCAGGGAGGCTGGGATTTGTTAATCTCTCATTATACACTGGGGTCTTCTTGGGCGTTCTGGCCTTACACCATTTCACAGAAACGAAAAGGCTCAGGGGCTCAATGCTCGTAGCTCCCTCGTTAGGGTGCTGGCCACATGCACTGGGGCTGGTGGGTTCACACCCAGCCCTGGCCAGCTAAACAACAATGACAACCATAACAAAAAATAGTCAGGTGCTGTGGCAGGTGCCTGTAGTCTCAGCTACCTGGGAGGCTGAGGCAAGAGGATCGCCTGAGCCCAAGAGTTGGAGGTTGCTGTGAGCTGTGATGCCATGGTACTCTACTGAGGGCGACATGATGAGACTCTGTCTCAAAAAGAAAAAGAAATGAAAAGGCTCATTGACATTAAGGGCCTGGCTCAGGGCGGCTCAGCTGGGACGCCGTCTCAGGCTGCTCTGACTCTGAAGCCTGGGTCCTTTCATTCCTCCTGACTCCAGCACCACTACTGTACCCTTGGTCCATGATTGAGCGTGAGAGTCAAAGGGAGCACACAGATGCCCTTTGTCCGTTTCTTAAGGGGTTTGTCTTCCACTCCCACTTCCTGTAACTGTCACAGGCTGCATCGTGGTTAAGGAAAGCAGTCACACAGAGGCTCCAAGCTTCCTGGAGTTCCACTACCTCCACCTCCAGAATTTTGTCTCAAATGTTTGTTTCTCCCTTCCAACAATGCCTTACTTCAAATGCTCTTTAAGAGTCAAAGTGGGTTTCTGGAAAGTTCTTTCTTTTGTCTACTTCACATCTGTCACAATGCAACAAAAAATCCCAGGCAACACCATTGGGCCAAGAAGGAGGATGTACTGGCCATGGAGTTATTCAGAATCGAGTTGGCACCTTGTTCTTGCCTATAGTCTGTGGGACTGTGGTCAAAGACTCTGGGGCTCTCTGAGTCTCACTTTCCTCAACGGTGAAATGGGAATATAAATCTTACCCTTTGGAGTTTTTGCAAAACTTGAATAAGTAAAAATGAAGTGTTTGCCCTCATGTTTGGCACATTGGAGCCTAATTCATTGTAGTTGCTTTTGCTGTCATTATAGTTTCTTTTGTCCTGGGAGTTCCCAATAGCAGGGAAACCTCAAAAGCCTGCCTCCAGGGGGGTCGGATGAGGCTCCACTTTTTCAGTCTGACTGCTACAGCCTAACAGACCCCTGAACTCTTTGAAACCCCTGCCTTCTCGGCAAATTGAGCCGCTCTCTGGGAATTTCAGGACAGGATCACTAGCTATGAGACCTCCTCTTGTTGCTAGATGCAGAGAAAACAAATATTGTTTTAGATACATTAATAATTGAGAGGCTTTCGGCAGAGAATCGGTCAGCATTAGAGGAATTGAAAATTAAGACTAAGACACTACCTCAAGCCGATTTCCTAGTGAATAATTCATGGGGCCAATGCTCGTGAAGACCTAGAAGAGAAAATACCTTCTGTGTCTGTCCTCCCCACCACTACCACTAGCCCTGTCACTTCAATTTTTTCCTGAAGGAGGCATCTGGGGAGTGGTAAGAGTTAACAACACAGCAGAATTCTGATTTGCATTTTCGTTGCCACTTTGCCCATGTGTTGCTGTGTGATTATTGATAAATTCTATCCCTCTCTGAATAGATATCCTGCCACCTTTGAGCTAACTGTGACTCTTTGAGAGTCAAGTGATGGAAAGGATCTCAAGTAGCCAGTGACCTCCGTGGGACAACTATACCCCAAAGCGTTTTCAGGTTGGTGGTCCACTCCATTTCCAGATCTCCCAGCTTCCTTCCCTCTGCACACATTTATTGCATGCCTGTTCTGTGCATTGTCCTGACAGTGGAGAGAATGCTGAAGGAAATGGACAGTTACCAGGGAACGAGCTCCTAAATGCAGCAGAAGTACAATCAGGGAAGGCTTTCTGGTAGATGGGGCACCTGCACTGAGTCTTATGGAGAGATGAGTGGTAAAAAAAGGAATAAAGGCTGGGCATGGTGGCTCATGCCTGTAATCCTAGCACTCTGGGAGGCCGAGGCAGGGGGATTGCTTGAACTTAGAAGTTTGAGACCAGCCTGAGTAAGAGCAAGACCCCTCTACTAAAAATTGAAAAATTATCTGGGCATTGTGGTGAGGACACAATGAGAAGGCGGCTGATTGCAAGCCCAAAAAGGGAGGAGACCTCTCCAGAAACCAGTTCTGTAGGTACGCTGATCTTGGGTTTTTCTCCTCCAGAACTGTGAGAAAAGAAATTTCTTTTCTTTCTTTCTTTTTTTTTTTTTTTTTGAGACAGAGTCTCAAGCTGTCCCCCTGGGTAGAGTGCCGTGGCATAGCTTACAGCAACCTCCAACTCCCGGGCTCAAGCGAGTCTCCTGCCTCTGCCTCCCAAGTTGCTGGGACCACAGGCCCCCGTCACAATGCCTGGCCATTTTTTTTCGGTTGCAGCCATCATTGTTGTTTGGCGGGCCCCAGGCTGGATTCGAACCTGCCACCTTAGGTGTATGTGGCTGGCACCCCAGCCACCCGAGCCACAGGCGCCAAGCCAGAAATTTCTTTTGTTAAAGCCATTCAGTATAAATAGCCTGAGTGTTTGTTATGGCGGCCTGAGATGACTGCTGCAATCATTAGGAGATTTAAAAATCAGATTTCTCATCAAAAGTTGGGATCGCTGCTTTTACTGAAATATCAGATATGGCCCCACTGGGAGCACTTTCCCGTAAGGCAGCCAATGACTGGTGCTGGGTGGCAGCTGCCCCTTAGATGAGGCCCACTTGTTCCAGTTCACCACAGTCCCCACTAATCCCTGTTGCCTTCCTGTCCTGAGGCAGCCACTATCTGTTTTCATCCTTTTACCACCATATTTCTGCTACAAAACAAGGAGGAAAGTAAACTTATTTCTTGATATCCACATCTCTGTCAAAAGCAGGAAAATGAAAGACAGACCAAGAGGGTCACCTATTTTAAGATGAATGGGAGAATGCATATTTTTTGACACTGCATAACCCTGTCCCTTCTCTTGAGAGAAATAGGGAATAATTAAGGGTTTAATATGTAAACCGGATGTGTCTGGGTTGAAAGGATATAACTGAAGATGCTTTTCCAAGTCTGTCTGTCTTGTGTGATCACTTACTCAGGTTACCTGCCTGGGCTTGGGTACTTGTGGGTTTGTAGCCCCCAGGTTCGATCCTCTGTTGGGACTCATGGAACGTGACTTCAGAATGCCAAGTGGCAGAACCATTATTTCCAACTATTTTTCCCAGATCCCTTAGTTCAGGGAGGTTGCCCAGAGCTCCATGAGGGGAACAAAAGTGGGGAGAGGGTGTGTGATCGGCTTTTGCTCTGACCTCCCACTCCAGCCTGTACCCAGGCCACTCTGCTTCCCTCTCTGGAGGTCTCCTATTATTGTGGTGGGGGTAGGAAGATGGTCCAGTGTTTTTAAGAAATGCTTAAAAATGGTTGGTCTAGGCTCAGCACCTGTGGCTGAAGTGGCTAGGGCGCCAGCCACATACACCAGAGTGGGTTCTAATTCAGCCTGGGGCTGCCAAAACAATAATGACAACTATAACCAAAAAATAGTCAGGCGTTGTGGCAGGTGCCTGTGGTCTCAGCTACTTGGGAGGCTGAGGCAAGAGAATTGCTTAAGCCTAAGAGTTTGAGGTTGCTGTGAGCTATGATGCCCCAGCATTCTGTTGAAGGTGACATAGTGGGACTCTGTGTTAAAAAAAAAAAAAAAGAAAATTATTGGTCTACTAGAGTCTGCTTGTGCATATCTGGGGGAAAACTAGGTCCAGGGATGGAGCCTGACCTCCCCACTGAGACCGTGTGTATCTAGTGTGGAAACAGAGCCTGTGTCCTTCTTCCCCTCCCTTCCCTTCTCCCCTCCTCCGCATACTGGGTGAGGTGCTCCCACTCGGTGCTCTTGCCTCCCTGGAGCTGCACCCTCCCAGTAACTGCACGTTGCCCTGCCTACCTCTCCCTCTAGACCGGGGGATGAAACTCCAAGGTCTCTGGGCCAAGCAACAGTGAGATGGGGGCAAAGGGAACTCAGCTGTAGCTGCCCTTGCTGGGTGGGAGTGGGGCTGGTGTCTCCAGATTGAGGGAGCCGCAGTGTGGAGCCTTAAGTGACATCTCCTCTGGGCTGATGTTTTGGGATTTCTGGCCCAGGCTGTAAGCAACCTAAGGATAGAAATGGCTTTTGATTCTTACTTAAACTTAGGAGTTCTGTCATCCAGCACACAGGGTACAGAGCTATGCACACAGCGAATGATGAATGAGTGAATGAGCTGAATTCCTTCACTCCCTTTCAAGTTCTCATTCCTTCATTCATCAGTCACTCATCTCCATCTGCTTTGTGCCAGGCCTCGAGGTAGGGGCTGCAGCTGGAAGTGGATCTGGAAGAGAGAAGGTCAGCAGCTGCCTTTGAGGAGATTCGTGCCAGTCTGGGAGCCACGGTAACAAAGGCTGCCATTGGTTGAAGGCCTACTATGTGCCCAGGGCTTTGCATAAATGATCCTTGCTCCCCAAACTCTAGGAGGTACCTTTATGGTCCCTATTTTATAGAGGATGACACTGAGAATTAGAAAGATTAGCTAAGACACACGTTCCAAGGCACACAGCTGGTGTCTGGCAGATCCGAGACTCGTGCTGAGGGATTCTGAACCCAAAGGCTGTTCTGTTCACCATTGACAATTCTAGTAATAGGATGAGGGCATCCTGTGCTCACATTGGTTAATGTGATGTGTATGGGAAGGATTTTCATCAGAGAAAGGGATTCCGGGAAGATTTTCACAAATCACAACTGAAAATTCATTGAGGAGAATAGGTGGCCCAAGATACAGGTCTGTCAGCAGTCACTTTTACGATTTTTGGAATTCATCAAAGTGGCAAACTTGGAGTATGCGCATGTGTGTGGTAAGTTCAACCTCACTGCCTCTAATTTGATCACATTTTGTGTCTTAAGAACTAACCTACAAGCAAGGTTTGACTAGTTTCCACTGAATTGCCTTTGCAATACCCAGATCCAGCTCATTCATTCATTATGAAGCACCTACTGTGTGCAAGGCACGCTGCTAAGTGCTGGGACACAGCAATGTACCTACTGTGAAAAGGGATAGCTCTAAGTTCTGGGGACACAATGTGGGGTAAGGTAGACATAGTGCTTGGCCTTATGGGATTCAAGGTTCACAGGAGCAGGGACTTTAGTCAAAGAATCACACATATAAATGTGAAGTTACAACTATAATTATGTGCCATGGGAGACAGAGGACGTGGTACTCTGAGAGTATATTCAGGGGATTGGATCTAGCCAGGTGGGAAGGGAAGCCTTTCTCAGGGAAGGGACAGGAGAGTTGAGCACTGAAGGAAGAGTAGAAGGCAACCAGGTGAAAGGGGCGGAGCTTGTACCAGGTGGGGAGTGAGAGGAGCGTGGTTTGTGGTGAGGCCAGGATGGTCATGGTTTGTCCATTTTGTGTTGCAATAGCAGAACACATGAGACCCAGTAATTTATCAAGAAAAGAGGCTTATTTAGGTCATGGTTTTGCAGGGTGAGATGTTCAAGGGCATGGCCTTGAATTCTAGCAAGAACTTTCATGCTGCCATGTAACATGGTAGAGAAAGTCAAAAGGGAAGTGGACATGTGAAAGAAGTTCCAGGGAACTAATCCAGTTTTGCCAGACTGAGAACTCACTTGCCAGAGAGTGGCACCAAGCCATCCATGCGTCCCCAGGACTCAAATACTTCCCTCTAGGCCCCACCTCCCAATGCTGCCACACTGGGGATCAGCGTGGGGAGAAAAAAACCACCTACAAACTGTAGCAGTCATCAAAGGCCAGAGCTGTGGTGGTCATAGTGGGAATTGTGCTCTTTACTCTCAGAGCAAAGCAAGGTTATCAGAGAATTATTAGTTAGCTTTGGCTGTGGAACAACTACCCCAAACATAGTGGCTTAACATGACCTCTTCTTTTTTATCTCTGGAGCCAAGTTCAACAGTTTGGGTTGGGCTCAGTTGGTGGCTCTTCTGGCCTCAGTCTGGTCCGCTGATCCTATCTGGGCTTGTCCATGTGTCTGTGGTCAGCCGGTGGGCCATCTGGGGCTGGCTGGCTTACAATGACCTTGAAAAAGATGGCTACGGGAGCTGGGGCCTCTTGCTATGTGGGTTTTCATCATTTAACTGGCTAGCTCAGGCTTGTTCTCACGAGGGTTGTGGAATTTGAGGAATATGAGAGCAGAAGTTGCAGATCTCTTAAAGACTAGGCCCAGAACTGCAGAGCATCACTTCTGCCAAAACAAACCACAAAACCAGCCCAGATTTGAGGGATGGAGAAATAGATGCTTCCTCTTCATGGGAGGAGTTGCTCTGTGTTTGGACCATTTTGCTACACCAAAGGCTGTAAATAAAAGGGTGATTTTATTAGAGGGTATTAAGCTTGGTTCCTGTAGCTCAGCAGCTAGGGCGCCAGCCACATACACTGGAGCTGGCAGGTTCAAACCTTGCCCAGGCCCGCCAAACAACAATGGCAACTGCAACCAAAAAATAGCCAGGCATTGTGGCGGGTACCTGTAGTTCCAGCTACCTGGGAGGCGGAGGCAAGAGAATCACTTAAGCCCAAGAGTTTGAGATTGCTGTGAGCTATGATGCCACAGCACTCTGCTGAGGGTGACATAGTGAGACTCTGTCTCAAAAAAAAAAAAAAAAAAAGTCCCATTAGCTCCTGTGAGGAGAATGGAATGAAGCAGATCCCATTCTTTCCTCTATCTTGTCCTTAATAACAGAATGATCATTTTTATTCCTACTTTTGCTTCCTGGAATAGAGACCAAATTGCCTTACCTCCCTTGTAGCTAGGGGTAGCTGTGTTGTGTGACACATTAAGGAAATCTCCCTAAAAAGGAGAGTCAAGACCCTCTTCTCGGCTCAGCGCTTGTGGCTCAAGTGGCTAAGGCGCCAGCCACATACACCTAAGGTGGCGGGTTCGAATCCCCAGATCGGGCCCGCCAAACAACAATGATGACTGCAACCAAAAAATGGCCGGGTGTTGTGGCGGGTGCCTGTGGTCCCAGCTACTTGGGAGGCGGAGGCAGGAGACTCGCTTGAGCCCAGGAGTTGGAGGTTGCTATGAGCTGTGAT
>CAUYQV010090108.1:0-18634 GCA_963574575.1 Galagoides demidoff
AGGAGTTGGAGGTTGCTGTGAGCTGTGATGCCACAGCACTCTACCCAGGGGGACAGCTTGAGGAGCTGTCTCAAAAAAAAAAAAAATTAGAATATCTGACAAGACCACAGCTAGACTCCCCCAAAGTGATAACTGGATGGAGTTCAGTAGCAGTTGTGTTTTTTGAGCCAACCATGAGTATCTCTGTGCCCAAGACCCCACCGCTCTATTGTGTTATACTGGGACTATGTCATTAATTTACACGACTTGCCCATTCTCTTTATTTTCCCATCTTCCCAAAATATTTTCTTATGAAAATGTTCAAACATACAGAAAAGTTGAAAAAATGTTACTGTAAATACTCATGTACCCACAGAAGCTATGGTCTACCACTAACATTGTACTATATACTTTATCATTTCATACATTCAATCCATCTCAGATATTAGTAATAATTTCTCCAAATACTTCATCATTCACATCACTAACTAGATAGAGCCCAATACTTGTTTACAGTATTATTTTTCTTTTGAAGTAAAACTTACATACAGTGAAAAGCATAAGTATTAAGTATCTACTCACTGAGTTTTGACAAATGTCTACACCTGTTACCCATCATTATTGGTGTTTGAGTCGTATCCCTGAGGCATCTGACCCCTTGGAAAGAGAAATGTTTTTCTACATTGCTCTGACCTCAGCACTGCCGATGGCCAAGGAAATGCTGGCTATGAGCAGAAATGTAGTTGACCTCTCTTAAAGTAACATCTTGTTTCTTCTGGGCTTAACAGTTCAAATCTGGCCAAAATCAATTTTATAATATATATCTGATAAACATAAAAGAGAAGACACTCACTAGCATTTAAAACTTCAGAAAACTTAATAACTTATTCTTTCCTGAAAGCATCAAGCTTAGTGAGACAAGAAACATGGCCTATAGTTCAACCTTTGGACTGCTAAGGGAAATAGAATGAATGATACAAAGCTATAAACACCATAAACATCTTGGTCACACATAGTAAGAGATAGATTCCACCCTCCCTGACTTGCTTAGTGGTAGTACTGAAGTAATACCTGATTTAGTTGGTAAGAGAAGGTATTCCCAGGTAAACATTAGGAATAGCAAGAAGGTAGAAACCTCATGTTCTAAAAGTATAATAATGGACAAGTGAAAACCTGAAAAAAGATTCAACATTCACTGTTAAGGCAAAGACTTTCTACACAGTTTTATGGAAATAAAAATAAGAAATTCCCCTTATCTCCTCTGATGGTAAGTATTACTTATCTGCAGTCAAATCCAAGCCTCCTAGAGCACTGTGCTGGCAGTGCCTTCAGAATTAGGTGAAGTTGCCAAGACAGAGAATTTCAGATGCTGTTGCAGAGGTGCCCAAGGTTAAGGAAAGAGTGTGTGTTACCTTACTCTTTCAATCTGTCTCAACTGTCTCATTTACTAAGTGGCCTCAAGCCCAAACTCTGAGCAACTGTGTATCTAGGACAGAGGTAGAGGGCAAATTTCAGAACAGAAATTGGGGACATTACAAGATACTGTACAGGCAAAAGAGTCCGACTTTAATGTTACAGCTCCTCCCAATCTTTCTATAACTAAATTTCCTGGCTGTATGACAGAAAGCACCAAACTTAACTAACCTTCCTTTTATTTTAGGGCTGATGTGAGGACACATGAGATAACAAATATGAAAATAGACTTTTAAAAAGATAATTAGTACATAAACCCAAGGATTGCTATTAACATATGATCTTCTTTGTATTATTTAATAAAACAAAATATACTGTGAGGCAGTACAGAGCATTGATTTAGAACAGAGGTTGGCGAACTTTCTCTGTGAAGAGCCAAAGAGCTCAAGTATTTGGGGCTTTGTGGATCATTATCTTCAAAACACTCAAATCTAGCATCATGATGTAAAAGCAACCATAGATAATACTAAATCAATGCGTATAACTGTGTTCCAATAAATTTTATGGGCACTAAAATTCAAATCTTATGCTAAGTTTCATACCTCACAAGATACTCTTCTTTTGATTTTTCAAGTAGTTAAAAATGCAAAACCATTTTTAGCTAATAGGCTATACAAAAACAAGTAAGTAGGCTGGATTTAGCCTGTGGGCTATAAGTTTGCTGACACTGATTTAGACCACTAGCCATAAAGTTTGAATTTAAATGTCAGCTGTGAAACTATATGACTTGCATACTTACTTAACTTCTTTCTGTGGCAGTTACCTCATCTTTAAAATGAGAATAACAATATTCATCTCAGTATTGTTACAAAGATCACATGACTTAACATGGGCATAGCAGGTGAAATAGTCCCTGACAACTTAAATGTTCGTGCTACTAGCTATTATAAACCATTCCTATAACAATTTCTTTTTTTTTTTCTTTTTTTGAGACAGAATCTCACTATGTCGCCCTTGGAAGAGTGCCATGGCATCACAGCTCACAGCAACCTCCAACTCTTGGGCTTAAGCATTCTCTTGCCTCAGCCTCCCAAGTAGCTGGGACTACAAGCATCCGTGACAACGCCTGGCTATTATTTTTTTATTTATTTATTTTTTTTGCAGTTGTCTTTGTTGGTTAGCTGGCCGGGCCTGGCTCGAACTCACCAGCCTCAGTGTATGTGGCTAGCGCCGTATACTGTGCTATGGGTGCCAAGCTCGCCACCCATAACAATTTCTAACAATTCTCCACCTGTGCCATGCTTTAATATACCTCCACATATATCTATACATTTATACATGCTACTACCTCTGCCTGGAATGCACTTTTCTGCTTAGTGCTTCTACATGGTCTCAAAGACTTAGTTTAAATGTCACTTTCTCTTTGAAGCCTGCCTTGATTGTTTCTTCTTTCCTAGCACATACTAGCCATTGTGACCCATTTTCAATCACCCATTGCAGTTTATTGCATTTTAATGTAGTTATTTTTAACAGGTCAAATTCCCAGTAAGTCTCCTCCTATGCAAATACTATAACTTACTCATTGTACCCCAGGTCCTAGAATAGGGCTCTACACACAGAACATTTATTTTTGTTTAATGATAACATTAACAACAGAAGACAACCTAATACATTAATAACTAGGATAGAATTAAATTCATAAACATGAATATAATTAAATATAAAAATAATTTCTAATACCCTATTTTTTAGTAAAATCAATCATGTTAATATTCACCCCCAGAACATCCAAAATTTCTCTTGGTGCTATTATTATTTGGTAGCAGACATCTTAAGATCCACACATTGATAATCACATCAGTTTTTGGTAATTCAAATGCCCAACTTAAATTATACAAAATAATCTGTTTATTGAAGGAAATAAGAATTCAAGCAATGACATGAAATTTCCACTAGTATAACAATGTATATTAACAAAAAGCAAGAAGTTAATAGAATGAAGCTCTCTTCTGATCCTGTTCTTAAACTCTTAAGGAAACAGCCAATGATCAAAAGGCTTCACCAAGGCCTCTGAAAGAAATATGTTTTTGCAGCTAGGCAGGATCCTAACTAAACAAAGTTACTTGGGCAACCTAAGACACCACCCTTGCTACTGTAACCCTGCCAGGGGTGTTCTGCCCCTCTGCTTAGACCCCTGCCAGGCAAGCTATGATATTGTGCCCAATTGATCCTGTGCCAGACACAACAATCCCTCTGACAGAAGGTTCCTTGTGTCTGTAATACTGGGGTAGCCAGCATGCCTGGCATACTGTCTCCTAAAAAATTCAAGCTGATTTGGGAGAACAGGTTAAAGGAGGAAGGGACTTCAATAACTAAATTGTAAACTTTTTCTGAAAGGCAATTTAATGTCACCAAAATCAGTCAAATGCTATAACAACTATGAAGACAGTCCAGTGAAGATTCAGATCACAGTCTACGAGGTGACACTAACATAACAGTAAGGATGAAGAAGGAGCTTTTCATTTTCCAAGTTAACGTCACATTTGTAAAATACCAGCTGGTTGCTATGAAAATGACATGAGAATTGGTTTGTCCTTGGGCTTTTTTGTTTTGATTTTTAAATTTTTAATGTGGGTGCGTGTGTATATAAGATGCACTGCTGAAAATTATCAGTTTCTCCAGAGGTTCATTTCCCTCTTTCAGGGCATATGATCATAGACCATGAGAATATGCCAAATCTAAACAACAGAAAACTCAGCTGATAGAAACTATTTCTGTTAGGACTATGCTGTATTCTTACAGGGGTCATTGTTATTACCACTACTATTATTATTATCATTTTCTTCAGTGCCAGGAAATGGCTTTGTCTATGGTATTTGAATGTCGCTGAAGTTGGACATCATCGTGATTGCTAATTCATAAGACAGTTAATTTTGGATGAATCATATCAACAACTTTTTTAATTCCAGTAATATATTACTGTAATATATTTGGTCAAAGGGGTTCGGTTTTGTTGTATTTTAGAGTTTAACTTTAATGGAATAACACACTATAAGTAAATCATAATGCCACTCTTTCTTCCAAAATGCTCAAATTTTAAATATATTCTTTTGGAAAAACCAAAAGTCCTTTAAGGAAGAGAAATGTTGGTGAATAATGGTAATAATGATGGTTATTATCATCATTAGTAGCTAATATTTTTGTGTGGACTATTTTAAGCTGGTCATGAAGACAAAAGCTGGGGGGAAAGTGAAAAAGAGGGCCTAGATGCAAGCTTTGAGAAAAGCCATCATTTAAAAACCACACAAAAAAGGTAAGGAAACAAAGGAGGTATAACCAGAGAAAAAAGAAAAAGAAATTTATCATAGATGCCAGGTGATGAAACAGTTTCAAGAAAGAGAATGATTGTTGTTGCTGAGAGTCAAGTAACCCCAAGACTGGAAATGTCAGAATTAGCAATGTGAAGTGTTTCAATAGAGTAATGAGGCAAAGATAGATAGGAACAGAACAAAAGGCAAGAGGAAATGAAGCACTGATAGGTCTTAAAAAATATGGCTAAAAAAGGACGAAAGAGACAGGATATATAACTAGAGCCCAGGGAGGGGCCATGGGAATTTTGTTATTGTAAAATTTCAGAAGAGACCCAAGCACATTTAATTACACTTGGAAGTGTCCACATTTAAAGCAGGGTTAGAGAGACAGATTGCATAGTGTGAGGTTTCTGAGAAAGGTTCCAAAACAAAGGTGGAAAGATTAGCCTTAAATGGAAAAAACATCTCCATCATTGCAATAGGAGGGAAAGAAAAAAGAAAGCCTTAGACATAGAGTGGTTTAGAAATGAAAAATTTAAAAAATTCCCAGCTAATTTCTTTGTTTTCTATCATATCTGTGAAGTAGTAGTAAATATAGGTAGCAAGTGGTAGAGCAATAATATCATTTAATAGGCATTAAGTACTTACTACGTATGGGTAAAGCACTGTCCCATATTCACTTAATCCTCCTGGCAAGCTAGTAAGATGGACAATATTATTTTCATTTTTAGAAAGTTAAGTAACTTGCCCAAGATCACATGGCTAAAAACTAAGAAGCCACCATTCATATCCAATCAGTCTGGCTCCAGAGCCTAATTCTGAACCATTTAATTATGCCAGCTCTGAATTTAGCAACCTACAGATCACTAGCAACTTTAACAAGTCTCAACCAAGTCTCAAGTTAAAGCTCTTGTTAAAAATCTTTTTTGTCTAACTCTAAGATATCATTTTCTTAAAAATAGTAATAAAATTGGCGGTGCCTGTGGCTCAGTGGGTAGGGCACCCGCCCCATATACAGAGGGTGGCAGGTTCGAACCCAGCCCGGCCAAACTGCAACAACAAAAAAATAACCATGCATTCTGGCAGGCACCTATAGTCCCAGCTACTCTGGAGGGTGAGGCAAGAGAATCGCTTAAGCCCAGGAGTTGGAGGTTACTGTGAGCTGTGATGCCATAGCATTCTACCAAGGGCTGAGACACACACACATACACACACACACACACACACATATATATATATATATTTTTTTTTTTAGACAAAGTGAGACTCTGCCTCTAAAAAAAAAAAAAATAATAATAATAATAAAATTAAAGTTTATTTTGGTGCAGTGATAGAGACAAAAGCCAGATGAGAGTGGGTTCTGGAGTGAGAAGCAAAGTAGCAGGAGGTAATAACATTTGTTGAAAAAAAGGGAAGAAGTAGGATAGTCAGAAGGTTGAGGAGAATAGAGAAGTGTGAAATGATCATTTTGGAGAAAGGAGGGGTGAGTTGATCAGGGACACATAATTGGTTTCCAAACAATGGTAAAAAACTATTTGAATTTGGTGACCATGAATGTAAGTGGTAAAAATCTGTACTATTTTGTGATTATTAGGCACTTAGGCATAACCACAGAAAAATCAGTGACCCTGCCAGATTAAAAAATTCAAAAATTTCAGAGGTAAAGTAATCCAATAACATAAGAGTGAATATATATATATATATAGATATATAATACAAACACACACACACACACACATATATATATATATATATATATATTTTTTTTTTTTAGACAGAGTCTCACTTTGTCACCCTCAGTAGAGTGCCCTGGCATCACAGCTCACAGCAACCTCAAACTCTTGGGCTTAAGCAATTCAGTAGCCTCAACTTCCCAGATAGCTGGGACTATAGGCACCCACCACAGCACCCAGCTATATTTAGAGATCAGGTCTTTCTCTGGCTCAGGATGGTCTCCCACTCATGAGCTTAGGCAATCCACCTGCTTCGGCCTCCCAGAGTGCCAGAATTACAGGTGTGAGCCACTGCACCCAGCCATAAGAGTATATTTTTACTTCAAGAGTAAAAGAATATGGAAATCTAGCCATCTGCAGTTTGGAATACATCCTTCTAAAATGTCCAGATACTTATGTGCTTATATATGGATATATTTTTTCATATTATCTTTTAGAATTTTTAAAAGCATAAATGGGGACATACTATATATATTTTCTGTGCATTTTTCTTTTTATGATATTCTTATAGACCTTACATGTTTGTGTAAAGCTATTTAGGTTACTTCTTATGGTCGTAACTAAAAAAGGTTTCCACACTGTAAAATAGTTGATGTACTTTATCATTCTCCTATTTATAAATAGGTTTTTATAGGTTTTTCCCCCTAATTTTTGTTCTATAAGCAATGAACAAAAGAAGATTTTTGTATACACATCATTCTGCACACATACTAGTTTAAAGAAAGAAATAAAATTTGGGGATCAAATTATTTTTATAAATTCTGCCAAACTGCTTTTGGGTTTTACCCATTTGAAAAACAGTTAAGAGTATCCATTTCCCAAATTCCATATCAAATGTACACTTGGCATAACTAATTTTTTAATGTCTGTTAAAGTAAGAGAAGTTTCTCGTGTTTTTGAAATTTTTAGAAAGTGTTAACATAGCTTTAAGACATAATTCACATACCATATAATTCACCCATCTAAAGTATATAATTCAGTAGTACATGTGATTTCTAGGCTTCTTATTTTTTTAGTATAGTGACAGGTGAAAACATCACCACAGCCAATTTTAGAAAATTTCCATCATCTCAAAAAGACTGTACCCAACAGCTATTGCTCCTAGCTCTTAGCTCTTCCCTACTCTACAGATTTCCCTATTCTAAACTTTCATAAAGCATATGTTTTTAAGGTTCATCTAATTGTTGCAGGTATCAGTATTTCATTCCTTTTTGTGGCTGAATAGTATTCCACTGTATGAACATACTACATTTTAGTCATCCATAAATTAACAGACATTTGGATTATTTCCCCCCTTTGGCTATTATGAATAATGCCACTATAAAATTTGTGTATAAGGTTGTATATGAACATATATTTTCATTTATCTTGGGTATACACCTAGGAGTAGAATTGCTGGGTTATATGATAACTCTATATTCAATTATTTGAGGAACTGCCAGACCATTCCTCAGTGGCTATACCATCTTACGTTCCTACCACAAGTATGTGAAAACTCCAATTTTTTCACACCCTTGTCAACACTTATTATTATTTGCCTCTTTGATTCTAGTGGGTATAAAGTGGTGTCTCTCTGTGATTTTCATTGCATTTTTTTGATGACTATTGACATCAACCATCTTTTCATGAGCTTACTGGCTATCTGTATACCTTCCTTACTGACTATGTCTATTTAGATAGTTTGCCCATTTTGCTCTACTGACTGAGCTAGCAAGGCAATCTATAGAGATTTTGCCCATTTTTAAATTGGGATATTTGTCTTTTTATTATCAAGTTATAAGAGTGCCTTATATATTAGTGATACAAGTTATTTATCAGATATACAATTTACAAACATTTTATCTCAGAGCAGTACCTGTGGCTCAGAGAGTAGGGAGCCAGCCCCATATACCGAGAGTGGTGGGTTCAAACCCGCCCAGGCCAAACTGCAACAAAAAATAGCCGGGTGTTGTAGTGGGCGCCTGTAGTCCAGCTACTTGGGAGGATGAGGCAAGAGAATCGCCTAAGCCCAAGAGCTGGAGGTTGTCATGAGTTGTGATGCCACGGCACTCTACCAAGGGTGACAAAGTGAGACTATGTCTCTTAAAAAATTTTTATCTCACTCGGTGGGTTACCTTATCACTTTCTTGACAATGTCCTTTCAAGAATTCTAAAGCTTTTAATTTTGATTAGTTGAAATTATTTATTTTTTTCTTTTACTCTCTTGCTTGTGATGACATAGTTAAGTACACTTGCTAAATCCTAAGACCATGGAGCCAGTCTGATGGCACATCAGTAAAAATAAATAAGTAAATAAATAAAGTCAAGGACATGGAAAACATTACCTCTAATGCTTTCTTCTAAAAGTTTTATAGTTTTAGCTTTTATATTTAGGCCTCTGATCTACTTTGAATTAATTTTTATGTGGTATGAGATAAGGGTGACACTTTATTCTTTTGTATGAGACTGTCCAGCTGGCCTCGTACAATTTGTTTGAAAAGACTATTCTTTCCTCCCCTGCCACACAGGATAGGTTTTATTCAACAGGTATAAGTGTTACAGCTCTTATAACAAGCCAAACCTCCTTGTAGAGTAGGATTAGCAGTAAGATAGGTTTTATAATCCGAATGTTATAGCTCTTACAAAGGGACGAACCTCTTTGCATGTGTTTACAGCTCTTATAAAGGGGCAAACCTCCTTGCAAGTGTTTATAGTTCTTATAAAGGAGCAAACCTCCTTGTGAGTGTTTATAGCTCTTACAAAGGGGCAAACCCCCTTGTGTTTACAGCTCTTACAAAAGGGCAAATCTCATAGAGCAGGATACAAGTGTTACAGAGCCAAACCTCTTTGCTCTTCTGCTCTTTCTCCTGAGATCTGCCCAAAAAGACTATTCTTTCCCTATTTGATGATCTTGGCATCATTGTCAAAAATCAGTTAGCCCATAGTTGTATAGGTTTGTTTCTAGACTCTCAACCCTATTCCATTGATCTATACGCCAACCTTCATGCCAATATCACATTGTTGTGGTCACCACTGCTTTGTAGTAAGTTTTGAAATCAGGAAGTATGAGGCTTCTTACTTTATTCTTCTTTTGAGGATTGTTTTGACTATTCTGGGTCCCTTGCAATTCCACGGGGACATTATCTCATGCGTTTATTAACTATATATAGGTAATTTCCCATTTGTAGACTTTCCCCATTTTTATTTTATTTTATATATATATGTATTTTTTTTCTTTTATAGAGACAGCTGTCACCCTTAGTAGAGTGCCATGGCGTCATAGCTCACAGTAACCTCCACCTCTTGGGCTTAGGCAATTCTCTTGCCTCTGCCTCCCAAGCAGCTGGGACTACAGGTGCATGCCACAATGCCTGGCTATTTTTTGTTGCAGTTTGGCCGGGTTTGAACCTGCCACCCTCAATATATGGGGCCAGCACTGCTCCCCATATGGTATTGGCTGTGGGTTTGCTGTAGATGGCCTCTATCAATTTAAGAAATGTCCCTTCTATACCAATTTTCTTAAGTGTTCTGATCATGAAAGGATGTTGGATGTTATCAAAAGCTTTTTCTGCATCAGTTGAGAGAATCAGATGGTCTTTGTTTTTTAATTTGTTTGTGATGAATTATATTTATAGATTTATGTATATTGAACCAGCCTTGAGACCCTGGGATAAAACCCACTTGGTCATGGTGTATAATTTGTTTGATGTGTTACTGGATTCTGTTTGTTAGGATCTTGTTGAATATTTTTTGCATCAATATTCATTAGTGATATTAGTCTATAATTTTCTTTTCTTGTTGAGTCTTTTCCTGGTTTGGGTATCAAGGTGATGTTTGCCTTAGAGAATGTGTTGGGTAGTATTCCTTCTTTTTCTATATTTTGGAAAAGGTTGAGTAATATAGGTACTAGTTCCTCTTTAAAGGTTTGGTAGAATTCTGATGTTAAGCCATCTGGTCCTGGGCTTTTCTTTTTAGGGAGATTTTGTATAGTTGATGCTATTTCAGAACTTGATATAGGCCTGTTCAACATTTCCACTTCATTCTGGCTAAGTCTAGGGAGGTGGCGTGCTTCCAAGTATTGATCTATTTCCTTCAGATTTTCATATTTCTGAGGATAGAGTTTCTTGTAATATTCATTAAGGATTTTTTTAATTTCTCAGGAGTCTGTTGTTATTTCATCTTTACCATTTCTGATTGATAAAATTAGAGATTTTACTCTTTTCTTCCTGGTTAGGTTAGCCAAAGATTTATCCATTTTGTTGACCCTTTCAAAAAACCAACTTTTTGATTTATTGATCTGTTGTATAATCCTTTTGTTTTCAATTTCATTTAATTCTGCTCTAATTTTGGTTATTTCTTTTCTTCTGCTGGGTTTGGGATTGGAATGTTCTTCCTTTTCCAGTTGCTTGGGTTGTCCCATTAAGTTGTTAACTTCTTCTCTTTCTGTTCTCTTGAGGAAGGCTTGCAGTGCTATAAATTTACCTCTTAGGTCTGCCTTTGCAGTACCCCAGATGTTCTGGTAATTCATGTCTTCATTGTCATTTTGTTCCAAGAATTTGGTAATTTCCTTCTTAATCTCATCTCTGACCACCTATCATTCAACATAAGTTTATTTAGCTTCCATGTTTTTGTATGAGTCTGTAGATTCCTGTTGTTACTGAGTTCAACTTTTATTCCATGATGGTCTGAGAAGGTGGAAGGAATAATTTCAACTCTTTTAAATTTGCTGAAGTTAGACTTGTGACCTAAGATGTGGTCGATTTTGCAGTATGTTCCATGGGCTAATGAGAAAATGTGTATTTAGTTTTGTTAGGATGAAATGTTCTGTAGATGTCAGTTATGCTGAATGGTTACATTTATATCTAAATTGTTTTTGCTAAGCTTCTTTTTGGAGGATCTATCCAACACTGCCTAAGAAGTATTGAAATCTTTGACTATGATGGAGCTGGGAGAAATCAAGTTGCTCATGCCTATTAGAATATCTCTTATAAATTGGGGTATATTCTGGTATGTGGATAAATGTTGATAATTGAAATCTCATCATATTGAGTATTACCCCTAACAAAAATAAAGTGACCATCATTATTCTTGCTTGCTTCTGTTGGTTTACAGCTTACTGTATCTGTGAATAAAATTGCAGCACCTGCTTTTTTCTGCTTTCCATTTCCCTGGAATATAGATGACCATCCCTTCACCTTGAGTCTATATTTATCTTTAAAGGTAAGATGATATTCTTGTATGCAGCAGACATCTGGCCTGAGTTTTTGGTTTTTGTATCTGGTCAGCCAGCCTGTTCCTCTTTAGAGGACAATTTAAGCCATTCACATTGATTCAGAATATTGATAAGCCTGGTAAGATTTTGGGTATCAAGTTTTTCGGAAGTCCAGGAGACATTTTTAATCCTTTCACCACTGTGAAATTTGGTATTTGATCAAAAATTTCTGAGTGAGTTTACTTTTGTGGTGGAGGATTGTGCTGTCTGTTATTGAGGTTTGGTCTGAGAATATCCTGGAGAGCTGGTTTAATTATGGCAAATTTCTTCAACATGTGAATGTCATTAAAGTATTTAATTTCTCTGTCATAAATGAAAGTCAGTTTAACTGGATACAGGATCCTGGGTAGACAGTTATTTTGTTTTAAGAGATTAAAAGTTGATGACTATCCTCTTTTAGCCTGAAAGGTTTCACCAGAGAGATCTGCAATCATTATAATACTCTTACCCTTGTAGGTTACAGTTTTCTTACCTCTAACTGCTCTCAGAGTTTTTCTCTTTCATATTAGCTTTAGTGAAGTTAATTTTGATGTGCCTAGGGAATGTCTTGTTCAGGTTGAGTCATGCTGGAGTTCTGAAACTGTCTACTGTCTGAATTTCAGAATGTCTTAGCATGTATGGAAAGTTCTCTTTCATAATTTCATGAAAAAGAGCCTCTGTGTTTTGTGAAGCAGCTTCATCGCCTTCTGGGATTCCTGTAAGGTGAATATTAGTTTTCTTCAAATTATCCTAGAGTTCTCTGAGAGAAAGATCCGTTTTTGCTCTCCATTTCTCTTCTTCTTTGAGCACTTGGGCACATTCAAAAGCTTTGTGTTCAATGTCAGAGATCCTTTCTTCTGCCTGTTTCATTCTGTTACTGAGGGATTGTACTGTATTTCTCAGATATTGAGGGCTGCAAGCTCTTGTCTTAATGTTTCAGAATCTTTGGTCATTTTATCTTTGAAGTAGGTGAATTCTTGAGACATCTTTTGAATAATAACTTGAAATTCTAATTCCCCCCTTTCTTCCATTCTGTTAATCTTTCTTGCTATCCAAATAATGAACTCTATTTCTGACATCTCAGCCATCTGTTTATGGATGGGATTTTCAATTGCATCTGCCCCATTTTTCCTTAGGGGATTTGATTTACTATGGTTATTCATGTTGCCTGAGATTTTCCACTGATTCTGCCCCATGCTAAATTTACGCCATTTGGAATTCGTTCCAGAACCACTCCTCCAGTGGCTGCCACTGGAGAAGATGCTGGCTTCCTCTGGATGTCCAGAGAGACAGGGCATGTCTGTCTGGAAAAGCCTCAGGGGTGTGAGCCTTATTGTTCCTGCTATGGTGGCTGCTGCTCTTTGCCTTGGGGTACCACTGCTCTCGTATGGTTCACTCTCAACTGACCATCCTCTCACAGTTTTCGGGCAGTCTGGGCTGGTGAGGGTGGCTACTGGGGAACACAGGGCTTAAGCAAGCAAGTAGCAGGTCTCTGGACTCCCAGCACGCAGGAAGGGTGGTGGGAGCAGTGGGGAATCTGCCTGCCACTGGGAGAGTGTGGGTCTCAAGCAAGCAGCAGGTCTCTGGCCGCCAGGTGCCCAGCAAGGATGGCGGGAGCAGTGGGGAATCCTCCTGCCACCGGGGGAATGCAGGGCTCTAGTAGTTCTCTGGCTTCAGTGCTGGGACAGGGTGCTTGGTCCTTCAGGGGTGGGGTGATGCTGCTCTTGGGCCTCCCCTCACTGTCTCTGCAGGCAAGAGGGGAAGGGTGAACTGGAAATTCAAAATGGCAGTGAAAACATTAGTTTGATTTTATTGCCTGGCAAGAGAGTATTCGGAATCTCAGCAGAGTCCCTCTAAGGGAGTAGACCCCACTTCCTGTAGCTCTCACACATGGGGTAAGATAATAGGTCCTCAGTTCACCAGTCTCCTGTAGAAAACTTACAGGAGCAGAGGAAGAGAAAATAAAGAGAAAACCACAACTTTCTTGGGGGAGGGGATAGACACTTTTCCTTTGGGATGAGTTATGTATCTGTATATTACTTTCTTAGAGTCACAACTTGCCTCAGCAGAAGTATCCTGTAGATATCACTCTTCTCTCTTGCTTGAGCTCCTAGTCTTCAAGTTTGTTGGGTAATTTCTAGACATTATCCTTCCCTCTGGTTGGGTGCTTCTGTCAGAGGCTGGCACCTGTTGGCCATCTTGCCCTGCCCCCAAGAGGTTTTTTTTCTTATTGATTCCTTGAATTCTTTATAAATTCTTGTTATTATCCCTTTATCAGATTAGAAGCTTACAAATATTATCATCCATTCTTTAGGTTATCTGTTTCCTCTGTTGAATGTTTTCTTAGCTGTTCAGAGGCTTTTTAGATTAATTAAATCCCATTTTTTTACTTTTGTTGTTGACATGATTGCCCAGAGTCTTAGTCATAAATTATTTGCCTAGGACAGTATCTAGAAAAGCTTTTACTATATATTTCTCTGGAACTCTTATGGTTTAATACCTTATATTTAAATGTTTTCTCCCCCTGGAATTAATATTCTGTTAGTGGTGAGAGGTAGGGGTCTTCTTTCATTTTTTTGTATGTGAGTATCCAAAATTCCTAGAGCCATATATTGAATAGGTCTTTTTTTTTTCCTTCAGTGTACATTGTTGATTGCTTTTCAAATATCAGTTGGCTGTATGTGTGTGGCTTTATATCTACATACTCTGTTCTTTTTCATTGCTCGTTGTCTGTATTTTTGTACCAATACCATGGTATTTTGGATACTATAGTCTGGTAGGATACTTTAAAGTCTGGTTATGGGATGTCTCCAGATTTGTTCCTTTTGCTTAAGATTGCTTTGGCTATTTGGGCTCTTTTCTGTTTACAAATGAAGTATAGCATTATTATTTTTTGTTGTTGGGGATTGCATTAAATTTGTAAATAACTATAAATAACTTTGGGTTGTAAGGACATTTCAATAATGTTGTTTCAATCTGTCCACAAGCATGGTATGTTTTTTCATTTGTTTGTATTCTCTATGATTTCTTTTTTCAGAGTTCCATAGTTCTTGTAGAAGTCATTCACTTTCTTTGTTAAGCATATTACTAGGTATTTTTTGGATAGTTATTGTGAATAATATTGAGTGTTTGATTTGACTAGTGGCTTGAATGTAATTAGTATATAGAAATGGTACTGATTTTTTTCTTTTTTTTATTGAATGGTGACTATGTACATTAATGCACTTCTTGGGTACAGTGTGGGGTTTTCACATGCAATCCAAAATACTTCCATCAAACTGATCAACACAGCCTTCATGTCATTTTCTCAGTCATTGTTCTAAAACGTTCTCATTCTACTCTTAGAGAGATTCACTTGTACCCCTGTAAGACAAATCTCAGAAATGGTCCCTTCAATCCCCCTCCCTCCACCCATTTCCCCCTCTCTTCTCCCTCCCCCCTCCCCACATTCCTAGGCTATTTGGTTATAGCTTTCATATAAAAGGTATAAATTAGTTTCATAACAGGGGTGTGTTCATTGGATACTTTTTCCTCCATTCTTGTGATAATTTGCTCAGAAGAACATTCTCCAGCTCCATCCATGTGAACATGAAGGACGTAAAGTCTCCATCCTTCTTAATGGCTGCATAGTATTCCATGGTGTACATATACCACAGTTTGTTGATCCAATCATGGATGGATAGGCACTTGAGCTTCTTCCATGACCTGGCAATTATGAATTGGGCTGCAATAAACATTCTGATACAAATGTCTTTGTTGTAATGCGATTTTTGGTCATCTGGGAATATACCCAATAAAGGAATTGCAGGGTCAAATGGCAGGTCTAGTTTTAGTTCTCTAAGTATTCTCCAGATGTCTTTCCAAAAGGAACGTATTAGTTTACATTCCCACCAGTAGTGTAGGAGTGTTCCCTTTTCTCCACATAGTAATTTTTTTTACAATAGTCCTAGAAAACTAGTATATCTTCCTTTAATTACACACACTATGTTTTACACGTATTATTTTGTTTGATCATTACATTAATTCTGTGAACTATGATTTCCTCTTTTATAAATACAGAAACTAACATCATGAAGTTCAGAAAGGTCAGAAGTGAGAATTCTCACCCAGGTAGATTCCAAAAGCTGTCATTATGTTTATGCTTATATTGCTATAATGTTTATATATGTTTTTACTAAAATGTTTTCCCTATGCTTAAAAACTATGTTAAAATTTAAATAACATAACAAAAAGTTACAAATGTATAAAAGTTCCAGATTTGATTTAAAGCTCATGCATTTTGGCGTGAACTCTTCCTACTTTTCACCGGGCATTTCCTTTGTCTTCTCCTAACTGGCACATACAGTAGAGAACCATTGATAAGGAAGAGGCGGAACAATTAACATAGGTCCAACCATCTCATCTGCAGTTTTTAAAGAATTTTTGAAGAGTAAGTAACAGCAACATTTTCATGCCCTGAAATAGTCTTTATAGAAGACTCTTTGGCCAGTGATTCTGTTTTAATTCTTCAGACCAGGAGATTTAAACACTCATCAAGCAAATAATAGGACTTGTTAGTGTTCTTCTACTTCAATGAGTCTAACCATTTTTAAGCAAATAGGACTTGTTAGTCTCTCTCTTCCTCAGATGGTCTAGACATGCGTTACACAAAGAATAGGACTCCTCTCAGTGTTTCTTCTGCTTCTCTGAAACATTCCTTCAAGGTTGTAGAAGATTTACAGCAGATAACCCTTTGACTTTCTACAAGGTGTCCAGCAGGGGACCCTTAGTCTTTTACACCACTGAGTTCGGGCTGACACATCCACCACCTCCTAAACTACACATACATCACATCCAGAATGGTGCCAGAATATTCATCAGACAGGACTCATCAATGAAAAAAGAGCTCCCTTCCCCTAACTCAGGGCTGTCACCACTTTCCATTTTCTGGGGCAGCCCATCTGTTTGCAGATGCTCTTAATAAATCTCTGTTACTAATTCTATTTGGCCTGGTTCTTTGTGGCACCTTTCCACCTTTCAACATCTAACACAAACACACACAGTGAAGAAAAAAGTGGATGCTGTTGCAGTACCAACAAACAACCCAGTAGCTGGCATGATTTTCATTTTATCAGGAAACCAAAAACACTCCAATTGAGCTTAAAAGAGGAAAGTTGGCAAATAACATACCTGTTAGGAAAATTGAAATTTTCCCTCTACCCAGGGGGATAGCTTGAGGCTCCGTCTCAAAAAAAAAAAAAAAAAAAAAGAAATTTTCCCATTAAATGTACTATATTTTTAACCAATAATTTTAACAATTTTCTTTGTAAAATTATCCTCTTGCCTTATCTTTTTTCTAATGGAAAACAAGTAAATTTTTAAGAGTTAAGGGCTAACTTCTAAGTTTTTTAGATGAAGAAAATGTGACCCAAGGAGTAGTACAATTTAGTCAAGGTCACATGTTTAGTCACATATAATGTGCATAGTAAGGATTAAATTATTTTTAAATTAAAAAATTTAATTTAATATTTTAATCAACACATCATTGTACATAGGGTACATAGTGATGTTTCCAGATATATAATGAAAGATCCATATTAAGGTAATTATTAATATCATATCCATCTTCACAAATATTTATCATTTCCTTCTGTTAGGAATATTCAATGTCCTCCTTCTAGCTATTTGAAACATATATATGCTTTGTTAACTATATTCACCCTAAAGTGCTATAAAGCTCTAGAATATTCCTTCTATGTAGCTTTAATTTTGTATCCTTAAACAAGTTTCTCCCTATTCCTTCTTTCTTTTGTATTTGATTTTTTGGGGGAGGAGAGGGGTTAGTCTGTAATATATTTGGTATTATAGTTGTGCACACATGCTACTTGTTTCTTTGTAAAATATTTGTTACTCTCAAAGTTTTTGATTCAACATTTTACATTGACTTTTTTAAAACTGTCACTATTGATCAACATTCTTTAGAAGATGAAAACCCAAGTATTCCCCTTAAAACTCATTCCACAATATCGGAGTATCTTCCATACTCACCATTGTATAAAGCAAAGTAGTGGCAGAGTCAAGAAGTTGAAAATAATTTCAAAACTTGATGATGTATAGGTGTAGACAAAAAATAAAATAGAACATCTTCCAATACATCTTGAATTAAACTGCGTACTGTTTAGAAGTGTTTCCTGATCTGCTCACAACATTTCTACCACGTCCCACTGTAAAGGCTTGAAAAACAGACATCAAGATCATTTGTTCTGTTTTAGTCTTATGATGTTGTGATTTTCTTTTGTAGAATGGTAAAGTAGACAATTCATTATGATGAGACTATCCACATTTAGAAGAGCATACCCTTTCTCGGTCGCCTTGCTGTGCCCACTTTCTGGTTGTCTCCACTGCATTCAGTCCTCTGGCCCGTTGCTGGACACTGCACTGTGAGAATCACGTCTGGTACAGATTGGGCAACAGGTAGAAGACTTGGTCTCATGTCAATGCAGTTTTAGGTAATTTATGCTTCAATCCCAAATTTGTGGAGATAGATTAGTCTATTAGCCATTAGCAATGAGGTTAATTGTTGAGTAGCAAAAATAAGACTAAGGCATTTTCTTCAGATTTCAGTAAGAGCAAAGACAAAACGATCTGACCCTTATCAGAAGTTATGCCACAAATAAATCATTACTGCTGTCTTCTCACAAGTCCTACCAGAAAAGCAAAAACAAACAAAAAAACAACGGTTGACATCACATGCTGTCCCTTAAAGGTATATAAAGATTATAAAAAAGAACTTTTTATTTCTAAAGGACTTGACTATGTTCATATAAAATCTAAAATATCTATAAGAAAAGCATTTTAATAAGTAAGGATTAATTTAATAAGTTTACTTGATGCAAAGTTAATCTATAAAAATTAACTGCATTTAAGAGATAGGGAGAGGAGCCCCAAGAACAGCATCCACCCACCCTTTCAAGACCAAACCCCTGTCC
>CAUYQV010090110.1:0-18984 GCA_963574575.1 Galagoides demidoff
GTGGACGCCTGTGGTCCCAGCTACTTGGAAGGCGGAGGCAGGAGACTCGCTTGAACCCAGGAGTTGGAGGTTGCTATAAGCTGTGATGCCATGGCACTCTACCCAGGGGGATAGCTTGAGGCTCTGTCTCAAAAAAAAAAAAAAAAAAAGAAAGAAAGAATTATGGTGAATGTGTAGAACAGTTTGGATAGTAGTGACATTTGTAATAAGTCACCAAATCCATGAACACTGGATGTTTTTCCATTTACTTAGGTTTTCATTAATTTCTTTCACTAATGTTTTATCCTTTACAGTGTACATTTTTTACCTCATTTACATTTCTATAGGTTTTTTTTTCCTTTGAGATGCCATTATAAATGGATTTACTCTCTTAATTATGTTTTTGAATATTCATTGCTGGTGCATAGAAACACAAATGATACTGTATGTGATCTTGTACCAGGCAACTTTGCTCAATTTATTTATTAACTCTAGCAGTTTTATTGTGGGTTCTCTGGGAGTTTTCTATCTATAAGATTTATCTCATCTACAAATAGAGAAACCATTTCTTCATTCTTTCTAAATTGAATGTCTCTTATTTTTTCTTCTTGCCTGAAACTTTTTCTTATTTTTTCTTCTGGCTAAAACTTTTAGTATCATCTTGAAAAGCATCAGTAAAAGTGGATGTTCTTGTCTTGACCTTAAGGAAAAAACTTCAATCTTTTAATATTGAAGATGATGTCAGCTGTAACTTTATCATAAATGTCCTTTATCATATTGATAAAAGTCCCATCTAGTTCTAGTTTTTCTAGTGTTTTAATCATGAAACAAGGTTGGAATTTTGTCAAATGCCTTTCTGCATCAATTGAAATGGTCAAGTGGTCTTGATTAATATATTCCATTATATTGATTTTCTTATATTTAACTATTCTTGCACTTGTAGGACAAATTCCACTTTTTTGCAGTATACTTTTGGATTTGCTTTGCTAGCATTTTATTGAAGATTGTTTTTTAATTTAACTAACAGACTACTTTTTTAGGCAAGTTTCAGGGTTACAGAAAAATTAATCATAAAGTACAGAGTGCCCACACACTTTTTCTCTACACACAAAGTTTCCCCAATTATTTATATCTTGTATGGGTTTGGTACATTCATTTATATAAATGAATCAGTATTGACACATTATTATTAGTTGAAGTAAATAATATTTTACATTAGGGTTTATTTCATGTGTTGAATGTTGTATGAATTTTGACAAATGTAGTATAATAATATGTGTTTTTCATTACTGTACTATACAGAATAGAGTCCTTTCCCTAAAAATCTTCTGTATGTGTTTGCCTGTTTGTTTCTTTCACCTGCCTTCAAACCCTTAGCAAGCACTGATATCTTTTCTCTTTATGTATGTTAATAGCTTTGCCATTTTCCAGAATGTGATATAGGTGGAATAATATAGTATGTAGTATTCTAATATTAGCTTCTTTCACTTAAAAACTATGTTTTTAATGTTTTCTCATGTATTTTTATGTATTGCTGTCACATTCCTTTTTAATCACTGAAAAATATTCTTTTGCATACATATTAATGGACCACACTTTTATTTACCCTTTCACCTATTGAAGGATATCTTGATTACTCCCAGGTTTTGGCAATTATGAATAAAGCTGCTATAAACACCTGTATGAAGGCTTTTTTTTTTTGTGAACATAAGTTTTAATCTTATCTGGGTAAATACCAAGGACTGTGGTTGTTGAATTATATGGTAAGTCTGCCTTTAAATTTGAAAAATAAAAAACATAACCAAAAAACTATCAGACTGTTTTGCAACGGTGACTGGATAATTCTGCATTCTTACTAGCAAAAATTGGGACTCTTATTCCTCCACATCCTTGCCAGCATTTGTCTTGTTCTATATTTGGAATTTTAGTAATTTTAATAAGGATGTTGTAATAGTTCATTATTTTAATTTATAGTTCTTTAATGACATGTGATGTTGGTCATCTTTTCATATGCTTATTTGCCATCTGTGTATGTTCTTTGGTGAGGAATCTGTTCAGATCTTTTCCCCATTTTATAATTGAGTTGATTTCTTTTTCTTTTTATGGAGTTCTAAGTATTCTGTGATAATTTTTCATATAAGTCCTTTATTAGATATATCACCCATTGCCTTCTGGTCTTCATGGTTTCTGATGAGAAATCAGCTGTAAGTCTTATGGAAGAGCTCTTATAGCAGATGATTTCTTACTCTTGCTGCTTTCAAGATTCTCTGTTTTCTTTGGCTCTTGATAGCTTGATTATAACAGGCCTCAGAATGGACCTCTTTGAGTTTATTCCAGTTGAAGTTGAGCTTATAGGATGTTAAGATTTATGTTTGTTTGTTTGTTTATTAAATTTGGGATTTTTCAGCCACATTTTTTTTCAAATATTCTTTCGTTACTTCTCCCTCTCTATTCTCCTCTGGTACTTCCATAATTTGTATGTTCGTTCAATGTTGTAAGCATTGTTCACTTTTTTCATTATTTTCTCAGACCAATACTTTCAATTGTCCTATGTTCAAATTTGCTGATTATGTGTTCCGCCTGCTCAAATGTGCAGTTGAATCCTTGTCTTAGTCAGTTCCAGTTGCTACAACAAACAACCATAGGACGGATGGCCCAAACAACAAAAATTTATTTCTCACAATTCTGAGGGGCGGAAAGTCTCAGATCAGGGGATTAGCATGACCTAGTGAGAACCCTCTTTCAGGATACAGACAACAAACTCCTTGTATCCTTGCAGGAAGAAAGAAAGCTAGTTAGCTCCTTGGCATTTTCTAACAAGGGCACTAATCCCACAATGGGGGCTCCACTCTCATCATGATCTCTTTACTTCCTAACAGTATCCACATACCATCAATATGTGATTTGGGGAGAAACACAAATATTCAGTCCATAATATCCTTTTTTCACATTTTTATTTCAGTTACTTCATTTTTAGCTTTTTTGACCTTTAGCTAACCTCATTTGGATTAGCCTGAGGTGACAGCTTATGGTGTCCTCAGGTCTTTGATGAGTGTGTGTCTGGCCCTGGGCATGTGTCTCTTTCTAAACATCTCCATGTACACAGAGTGTTAGCTATGTGGTAAACTTAGTACATGTCTATTTATACCCTCCTCTACCCAGTTGCTGCAAGCTCATTCAAACAAAAACAAAACAGAGTTACAAATTTTGACATCATCAGACTTTAAACTGTCACTGGCAGAAAAATACAACTGGCATTGAGATAAGAGGTAAGTTCTGCATTTTCTTGCAAAAACAGCAGGTTAATCATTAATTTATTATGGCAAGAGTTCTGGACTTAAAAACAAAACAGTTTGAAGCTTCTGCTTGATCACATGTACACCTTTGATTAACTTATCAAACCTCAAGTGATTTACTCAACAAACATTTATTGAGCAACAGCTATATGAAAGTTTTCTTGCTCAGCCTTGGAATTGAGACAGGATAGAAGAATAAGAGCAGTAAAGACAAATAAGACATAATAAATGCCCTAAAAGAGCTAATAATCTCCCAAGGGCAATAAACAAATAAGGGCAATATAATGTGTATTGAGCTCCACAATTCCCATAGGTTTCTAATGTAATGAGTACATAGGGAAAAATGATTAATTCTGTTTTTATAGATGTGGTAAAATTTGAAGTACATCTTTAGGGGACAATAGAAGTTTAAAAATTGAAGAATAAATACAACATTTTAAACAATATAGGAAGCACATGAAAAGTCCTTGACTAGTGAAAGAACCCAGATCATTTGAAAAACAGAAAGAATGTCTGTATAGGTGAAGCATAAAGATAGAAATATAACAAAAATATTTAGTGGCCAACTGCATTTTTTATAATGTGACATAAAGAGATTCAATTTTAGAGGGTAAATTCTGGCAGCCCTGAGGAAGATGAATTTGTGGCGAAGAAATATACTAGAAAACTGTGCTACAAGAAAAAAATGAGTGAGATGGCAAGAAGAAAACAAAGTTACAGACACACTAGGAAGTAGTTTAAGAGAATAAACAACAGAGATGGGAATAATGGAAAATGAAGATGCTGGTTTTGTTTTTTGGTTTTCAGTTTGAATAACTCTGTGTAATAATGCTTTTATTTGGGTGAGAAATGTAGGAAAAAGTGAAGACATGGTATTAAAGACAATAAAAATAGTATTTTCATGAGTCAAATTTGAGATGCCTAAAAATAAACATGTATCTACCAGACACAACTAAGGCAGTTCATATGCAGGAGAGAGAGATTTGCCTGGAAGTGGTTTTGAGATTTACTTACAAGAATCAAACCTTATGTTTTGCATAATTTTCCCCATGTATCCTTAGCTTATATTATTCCAGCTATTCCTTTTTTAAAATTTTCTGAGTTTTGTTACAGAACCTTCTTCTCTTTTTACTCTATAGACAAACTCATTCATTGTTGATTCATCACCATCTATTAAAGAATGAATGTGTGTGTCTCCTTCAAATTCATATGGTGAAATCTTAATCCCCATGTAATGGTACTAGATGGTGAGGACTTTGGGAGGTCATTAAGTTGTGGCAGTGGAACTTTCATGAATGATTTTAGCCCTAATAAGAAGACATAGAGAGCTTGTTTCCATCTTCTTCATTTTCTTTCTGTTTTCCCATCATTGAGGAAACCAGGAACCTGACATGCTGGCAGGTTCTGCAGCCACCCTGATCTTGGACTTCCAGCCTCTAGAACTGTGAGAAATAAGTGTTTATTGTTTGAGCTACCCAGTCTATGGTAGTTTTGCTATAGCAGCCTGAACTAATTAATACACCAGAAGATAAAGTTTGCAGTTTCAAGTCAACAAAGTTAACTACCTCATAACAGCCAACTAAACAAATAGCACTCTTTATAAGAATATAACAATGGTTGAAATTATTGGTATATGAAAACCCATGAAAATACACAACACATTCTTATGAGTAATGACAATCAATCAAGACCAATCCAGACTCATACACTGGATGCACTGGACATGAATTTAAAAACAACTATTCTAAATATTCTCCTTTATAGAAAGGAAAATAATCTCATAATGAATGAGAAGATAAGAAATGCTACCCAAAATAAGGAGTTATAAAAATGAAAAAAATTATAATATCTGAAATAAATATGTATAACCAAGACATTAGCTTATACCACATGCTCTGGGTAAATACTGTATTATTTACACTCTGTAATCCAGACTTTTCTGTGATGTATATTTTAGCACTTCTCTAAATTTTCCTAATGAATTTACTCACAAAAACATTAATGGCAAATACAGCTTTCAAAAAATACTTGATAGAAGAGATAAAGGAGAAGTATTACATCAGGGATCCCATAGAAAACAACTCAGAACTTCCTTTCTCCACTTGACATTTTATTCACAACTAATAGAAGAAGGTCATAAACATAATTCACCTTATTATGTGGAACCTACTCTTTTCCAGAAGTTATTCCAAGTATTCTGTGAATCTTATTTCTAGTGCCCACAAAATCCTTACATGGCATGCATCATATACTTCATTACACAAAAAATGAATAATAAGTTTAGGGTCACAAAGTTATTTAACTAGGGAAGTGAAACTAAAAGTGAAGCAGAACTGGGATTTGTGTACGAGGATCATACATGAGAAAGAAAAGCAGCTCTTGGATCTGATGTAATAACTCACCCTGTTTTTCATCTCTTTATTATCCTAAGTCAGATTTTTGTTACCTCTTACTTAGTTCATTTGTAGTAGACTGTCTTCTTTTTATTTGCAGCAATGGAATTCTTGCATGAATTATAATGCCTGATTCAAAGCCAGCTATTTAGGGAAGTTTTATTTCTCCTAGTAGCAATTTGGTTTGTGTTTCTTTCATACCAAGGCTAAAAGCATAATTTATCATACAAATTGGAATTTTTTAAAAAGGAAAACAGTTGATAAAATATTAAGTTTAGACAATTTTTTGGAATATTTATTCATCAATGAGTTGGTTTTGTTATTGCTCTTTTTTTTCTTTGCAGTGTTTGAATTTTATTTTTGTAGACCTCAGTATGCATTATTAAGGAATGTGTTCCTCATCACTATAGGATTTGGTTATAATTCATATCTTAGTATTATAGAACAATGAATAGCAGTGTTTCACTTTGAGCTACTAAATACCATTATTAAGACTGTAATGGGCATTTATTGATCATAATTCTTTGTTTAATTAAATGAAGCATTTGGATTAAAAAGTAATTCAATTATAATTAACTTTCTGGTTATTAAGTTAGGAAGAAAACTTCCATAAAACTGAAGAATATTTTCTTGACTAAAATTATTATTCTTGGTAATGAGTAGTGTTCTAGAAAAATGACAATTTAATATATAAATAATTAGTAAAACAGTTAAGTCAATTACCAAACACAATTTTCTATGTTAAACATTAATTAAAATCTGTAGTATTTTTTATTAAATTCAATATAGAAAAAGTGAATTTAAGGAAAAATTAATCAAATTAGAGTTTATTGTCTCATGTATACATATTTTTTTCAGAATATTGGGGGTAGACATGTTTTGTTTATATTCTTTGCTTTTGGACAGATTGAGTGAAAGTCATAACTGTGCCCTTCATGCAGATAGTGTGCACTGTACCAACAGAAGTGAATTTTCATATTCCATGTTCCTGACCCCCAGCTTGATTTTCATTGAGATTTCCTTCCATATGTGCTCTTAAGTGATGATCAATTAGTTCCAATTTGTTATTGAATACATGTATTTGTTTCCCTATTCTTGTGATGTTTTACTTAAAAGAATGGTTTCCAGTTCCCTCTCAATTGAGGAAAAATACTACATCACTATTTTTATATGGCTGGATTGTACTCTGTAGTAT
Organism: Galagoides demidoff; assembly: GCA_963574575.1. Classification (NCBI taxonomy): domain Eukaryota; kingdom Metazoa; phylum Chordata; class Mammalia; order Primates; family Galagidae; genus Galagoides; species Galagoides demidoff. Next base: position 6,864 of record CAUYQV010090110.1, read on the forward strand.
GGATATACCACATTTTATTAGTCCATTCATGTATTGGTGGGCAATTGGGTTGTATCCATGTCTTTGGAACTATCAGTTGTGCTGTTCTAAACATTCTAGTGCAGGTGTCCCTTTTATAAAATGACTTACAGTGCTTTTTTCTCCATTCTTGTGATGAAACACCTTGAAGAATGGTTTCTAGTTCCATCCAGGCTCTCACAAAAGACATTAGATCACCATTTCTGTAACAGCTGAGTAGTACTCCTAGAATGCATATACCACATTTTTTAAATCCATTTAATTATTGGTGGGAACTTGAGTTGTTTCCATGTTTCTGTGATTGTGCTGCTATAAACATTTAAGTGCAGTGTCCTTTTTATAAAATAATGTTTTTTTTCCTTTGCATATATACCCAGCAGTGGTATTATAGGATGAAATGATAGTTTAAGTTCTTCGAGGTCTCTCCCTACAATTCTCCATACAGATTGTACTAGTTTATAGTTCCATGAACAGTGTATAAGAGCATCTACACCAATATCTGTTGTTTTTAGACTTTTTAATATAAGCCATTCTCATTGGAGCTAGGTGATATTTCATTGTTATTCTGATTTCTATTTCCTAATAATTAGAGACATCAATCACTTTTCATGAGTATTGGGCACATGTATATCTTCATTTGAAAAGTTTTTTTGTTTTTGTTTTTTTTGTAGAGACAGAGTCTCACTTTTTCACCCTCGGTAGAGTGCAATGGAGTCGCTCCAGCAACCTCCAACTCCTGGGCTTAGGTGATTCTTCTGCCTCAGCCTCCCAAGTAGCTAGGACTACAGGTGCCCGCCACAATGCCCAGCTATTTTTGTTGCAGTTTGGCCAGGGCTGGGTTTGAACCCGCCACCCTCGGTATATGGGGCTGGCGCCCTACTTACTGAGCCACAGGCGCCTCCCTTTTTGAAAAGTTTTTGTTCATGTATTTTGCCCACTTTATAATGGGATTGTTTTTGTCATATCTTGCTGATTTGCTTGAGTTCTTTATAAATTCTGGTTATCAGTCCTTCTGTGGGCAGTCTACTATTCTTTGATTGTGTCGCTGACTGTGCAGAGGTTTTTTAATTTGATTAGGTCCCATTTTTTAATTTTTGTTGTTGCTGTGATTGCTTTTAGGGTTTTCTTCATGGATTCTTTGCCTAAGCCTATATCTACACATATGAATCTTTCCAACACTTTCTTCTAGGATCCTTACAGCTTTGTGCCTTAGGTTTAAATCTATTTGTTGTAACTTAATTTTTGTGAGTGGTGAGAGGTACAGATCCTATTTCAGTCTTTTACATGTGACTATCCAGTTTTTCCCAGCACTGTTTATTAAACAGGGATTCTTCTCCTGAACAACTGTAAATCAGGTTGGGTAGTATAGCCATTTTAACAATGTTGATTCTGTCAATTCATGAGCATGGTATATTTTTCCATCTGTTTACTTCTTATGCAATTTATTTCCTCAGTATTTTATATTTTTCCCTGTAGAGGTCTTTTACTTCCTTTGTGTACTAATTGCAGGCTTCTTCACTGAAACTTTACAAGCCAGAAGGGAGTGGAGACCCAACCTCAGCCTTCTACAACATTATAACAGCCATCCTAAAATCTTGTATACTGTAAAATTATATTTCTTACACATGGTAGTAATTTAGACTCTCTCAGACAAGCAATTGCTGAGAGAATTTTTTTTTTTTTTGCAGTTTCTGGCCAGGGCTGGGTGGGAACCCACCACCTCTGGTATTATACGGGGCTGGTCCCCTACTCCTTTGAGCCACAGGCACTGCCATACTAAGAGAATTTGCAAAGACCAGATCTGCCATGCAGAAAGTATTCAGATCTACTTTATATGATGATCAGCACAATAGATACCTAACAATGTAAAACCATCCAAATACTAAAGTTCAGAGCCCAGATACCACAGTGGCTCAAGGATAAAACAAGATAGTAAGGCTCTGCCTGGGATAAACACATGTCTACCACATGTAACAATATTTCCAATAAACTTAAATGTCCTGCACTTCAAACTGAAGAGACATAGGTTTGTCTAAATGGATATAAAAATACAATCTAAGCATTTTCTTTCTCCTGAAAACACATTTAATCCACAAAAACTCATTTAGAGTCAAAGTGAAAGGATGGAAAACAATATTTCATGCAAATGGAAACCCAAAGAAAGCTGGTGTAGCCATTCTCAGCTCAGGCAATACAGACTTCAAATCAACAAAAGTAAAGAAGAACAAAGATGGCTACTATAGAATGGTGAAGAGAACAATTCAATAAGAATTCTTAACATTCCTAAATATTTATGCACCTAACACAGGAGTGCCCAGATACATCAACCAAATTCTTGATCTAAACAAAATAGTAAGTAGCAGTCCCATGACTGCTTAGAACTTCAACAACTCACTGACAGAATTAGACAGATTGTCCAAACAGAAAATAAGTGAAGAAACAATGAACTTAAACAGAACTCTTGAACAAATGGGCTTAACAGACATTTGCAGACCCCAAAACCATATATACTTTTTTCTCATCAGCTCATAGAACATTTTCCAAGAATGATCACATTCTAGGTCATAAGCCATCTCAGCAAATTAAAAATATACATATATAAATTATATCATGTATCTTCTCAGACCACAGTGTACTAAAATTAGAAATTAATTCCAACAGAAACACAAAGTCATAGAAACTAAACACCATATTGCTCAATGATAGTTGGGTCAATGAATAGATAAAGATGGAAATCAAAAGATTCTTCAAAATAAATGATAACAGGGACACAGGTTATTAAAATTTGTGGAATATAGCAAAAGCAGTCCTTAGAGGAAATCTTATCACCTTAATCACCCACATCCAAATACATAAAGATCACAAATCAGAAATCTCTTGAGTTATCTCAAGGAGCTGGATAAAGAGGAATAAACCAATGCCCAAATCAGCAGAATAAAGGAAATAAACAAGCTCTGAGTAAAACTAAGTGAAACCACCAACAAATAATTTATACAGAATATTAAAGAAGCCAAAAGTTTGTTCTTTGAAAAGGTAAAAAAAAAATTGACAAGCTTCTTGTGCTAGATTAACCAGAAACAGAAAAGAAAGGACGTTAATAAGCTTAATTAAAAATAAAAACAGAAAAAAAATCACAATAGATATTGTAGAAATACAAAACATCGTAATATTTTTAATGAAGAGAATATTCTCTTGGAAAACTCAACAACAAATTATACTAGATGAAACAATCTTAATTTCTTTATATTCATATTCACCTATGTATATTGTTTCTTAAACTTTTTTGATTCTTTTTAGGTTATCTTTCTTAAAATGATCTATATAAAAAATCAAATGGTTTTTTTTAATGTTTGTCATTTTGGCGGGGCTTGCTTCAAACTCATAAGTATTCTTAATTACTTTTTATTCAGGAAGAAAATGCAAATTTATCTAATTCAGTTAGATAATTCAATTCTAATTCAATTAGGTAATTCAATTCTAACTCAATAAGCTATATTTTGATTCCATGCATTGAGTTAAAAACAAAATGGCATTGTTATTAAAATAATTTTTCCATGTCAGGATATTCTAAAACACAATTTTAGAACTTCAAAATCGTATTTTTATGATATTAGTTCTCTAACCAGTTGATTTCTCGAGCTCTTTCCCTTGCACCCTATTTATATAAGTTTTGTTTCTAATAATTAAAACATACTCTAATGTTCAAAAATGGAAGTTTTGGCCCTTCATTCATTACTTCAACTAACTCCAACTCATTTTGAGAAAAATAAAATGAAAATTTATAGAATTAGTTTATAAACATGTTTAATATCATTGAGATATTATGATCTCAATGATCATGCTTTTTTATGATCCAGATTAGCCTTTTCCCCCAAATTTTTGTAATTCAATCTTCATATATATGTAAATGTTGACAATAATGCTTTAATTCAAATGATGGAATATCACAGATTCGACCCATTTATGGATTATGTGCACTGTAATTAATTATAAGTATATTTTGTTACATTGTTATTTTTTAAAAGAGAAGAATATGTTTCTTTCTTAGCTTTATTGAGGTATGATTAACAAATAAAATTCTACATATTTAAGGTATGCAATCCATTTTTTAAATAAATTATTTTTGCATTACACCACCAATGGTCCAGTAAAATGTAAATTTGTATGGCCACCACAAAAAATATATCTTATTATTGATGTTGACTTTAATTTACATATATAATAGTATCTATAATAATATGGGAAACTTTACCTTTGAGGAATGTATTTCCAAAAACGATATTTTGATTCTATTCATTGAGTTAAAAACAAAATCACATTGTTATTAATTGATTTTCCATTTGAAATATTTTATAAAACTGATGCAAACTGTCACAACTTAATTGTCTCTAAAGCTATTTTTCTACTAAGGACATCAACATATTAATAGCTATCACTTCAGTTAGTATGCTTGAACTAATAAGAAGTTAGGTAAACTGCGAAACAAAAATAAATGTGTGCACTCATTAAATATTTGTTGAAATTTAAATAAACCTTCCTTGTGTTCACATTATTTTTAGAGTTCTTTGTTTTCAAAACTTGTCCATTTCCACATCTATTTGGTGACATGGGACATTCCCTTAGCTTGTTTTATTGAAAAGCAAAACTATTTCAGTTAAATAATACAAATTGTTTGGCTTTCCCTGGCTTACAAATAACTCTCAAAAATGACTGTTAACATTTTCCCTGCCCTTTAGACACCCATGTTTCACTCATCTAATTAATTTTGACTTCTGAATATTTATAATCTAAACTTACTGTGTGCTCTTTGCTTTGCTGAAACAAATTTGATTTTTCTTTTCTTCTCATCTTCAAATTGTACAATTGCTCAGATGAATTTCTAGTTGAAATACTTTGTGCAGGTCCTCATTATTAGCTCTCAACTTCCACAGTTTTAATTTTGAATTGAACAGAAGTATTACAGATTTATTACACAAGATTGGCACACATTTTACTGGTGCATTTCATAAAAAACTAGGCTCTAGATACATTATTTCTCTTTACCTGGTTTTATTTCACATGTGGGTTCTGTACTTAATATTTTCTTCTTTTTTCCTTATTGATGTGTAATAATGTTTTATAATCCTAAATGTCTCAAAATGGAGTCACTTATGACAAATGACTCAGCTTACAGTGAAATGGCTGAGCCCTCAGAGAGATAAGTATATGTATGATGGACTCAGATGGTAACCTATGGCCAAGCATCACGGAGACCCGACAAGTAAGCGAAGCCAAAAGGGTCTAAAGATAATGGCTATGGGCACTCTGGGGAGGGCTATAATAGCCACAAACTGACCATGGCCCAGACATCTGAAAAAGCTCTGGCCTTGAGAACTTGGAGGCCTCCTTTCCCTCACGGCTGCTACTGAAGCTCTGCTGGGAGAACAGCGATCCCAGGCTGGTCCACATTGAGGGGGAAACCAGACTTGCAGGTTAGTTGGTCAGCATGCTGGTTTCCTGTGCTGCTTGCTGCAGTTCCTTCTTCCTTTCTCTTATTACTGCCCGTGTTTGTTGACTAGGTTTGCATGATGGTTGGAATGGGACAGCCTTGAAATAAACTGAATTTTTAAGTATTTACTTGGCTACTGAGTCACTGTGAAACCTGTACCAGTTGCACAGCAAGGCTGATTGGAGGCTTGGCGCCTGGCTCAATTGGCTAAGGTGCCAGCCACGTACACCTAAGGTGGTGGGTTCAAATCCCCAACCCGGGCCCACCAAATAACAATGATGGCTACAACCAAAAAATGGCCGGGCGTTGTGGCGGGCACCTGTGGTGCCAGCTACTTGGGAGGCGGAGGCAGGAGACTCACTTGAGCCCAGGAGTTGGAGGTTGCTATGAGCTGTGATGTCATGGCACTCTACCCAGGGGAATAGCTTGAGGCTCCGTTTCAAAAAAAAAAAAAAAGGCTGATTGGAATTTGACGGGAGAACCATACTTCCTACTTACTGCACTGTTTTCTTCTTGGCAAAAGAATAAAACCATCCATGGAGTTGGTGGTATGTGATGCAAGAAAAGAGAATGTACTTGAAAATCAGACAATCAAGATCTAGTCTTCCTTATTTATTTTGCTTAATAACCTAACAAGACAGAAAATTCGCAGTTCACTGAACTGTAGTTTGTTCATCCATAAGAAGATAAGAAAGAATATTTACTTACTATAATTAGTTGTTTAATAGGGTTATGATAAAATTCAAAGGAAATTGCAGGCTGGGTGATGTGGCTTTCACCTGTAATCCAAGCATTCTGGGAGGCCTGAGGTGGGAGGATCATGTGATGTAAGGCGTTCCAGATCAGCCTGAGCAAGAGGAAGACTCTGTCTCTACTAAAAATAGAAAAAATTACCAGGCATGGAAATACACATTTGTAATTCCCAGCTACTTGGGACGCTGAAGCAGGAGGATAGCGTGAGCCCAGGAATTCAAGGTTCCACTGAGTTATGATAATCCTACTGCACTCTACACCAGGCAACAGAGCGAGACTCTGTCTCAAGAAAAGGGGGTGGGGGATAATGTTTTTGAGTTTATAATATGGACATGTTTGTGAATATTTTTCAATTCATTGAAAGTGTATGGACTTTGGAAGGCCACTACTGATTTATCGTTTTCTTCCTCTTTTTTTCATTAACATAGGATTATTTCTGAAACTTAATTTCATTCACACTCTCCATTTACACAAATTATTTTTATTTTTTTTTTTTTTAGAGACAAAGTCTTACTTTGTCGCCCTTGGTAGAGTGCTGTGGTGTCATAGCTCACAGCAACCTCCAGCTCTTGAGCTTAGGTGATTCTCTTGCCTTAGCCTCCGAGTAGCTGGGACTACAGGCACCCACCACAATGCTTGGCTATTTTTTTGTTGCAATTTGGCCAGGTCCAGGTTCAAACCTGCCACCCTCAGTGTATGAGGCCAGCACCCTACTCACTGAGCCACAGGAGCCGCCCTATACAAATTACTTTTAATGCTAGAGGAGAAACAGGAAAAGCTTTGAGGGCCAAGGCCTTCCTACTGAAACTGTAAGTTACATTACTGCTGGAGTGAAAAGTTCTAAAATATTTATCTGATGCATAAATTGGGTGGTATACCCTCAATCAAAAGTTTCAAACCTGTATTGAGCAACTGTATGCTTTTTTTTAAGAGTTCTTATCTTTCAAAATCTACATTTCTTTTATTTAATTTTGCTTAACATATTCTATAGTAAGAGTCACTTTTCAAAATACTTCATGCTATTTTTCAACCAATTAAAGTCAATGCTATCCTACTAATAGTTCTTTGGCCAAATTAACTTCACATGGCTAATTCCTTTTATGTTTTTACAGTGGTCATCATTTTTATTCTCTGTTAATTTCTAAACTTTCTGAATTGTTTCTCATTTCAGCCAAATTTTATGAATTCATGATTGTAATCCCTATCTTTTTATACATTCCAGTAGTTGCCTACGTAAAATTCAGTTGCTTACAAATTTTACATGGCTTTACTTAAAAGATCAGTTTCTTCTGTAATAATTGCTACTTTAGTATCACCATTTTAACATAATGTTTTAAAACATACTACAGATTTTGACAATTGACAGACTTTGACAATTTTTTAATCATTAACATGTACTTTGCTTTAAGAAGGGGAGGAGAAAATTTCAAGGACTCGAAGACCTATGCCCTGAAATTTTCACAAATCTATCTTCTACTTTACCTTTGTCCCTTGGAGTGAATACTTTTTGGTATTGATCCTGGTTTCCCTCTTCGGCTGTTATATCCTCACCCTATTAAAATACACAGGTATTATATAATTTTTGGCTGCCTTCAATTCAATTGCACCATCAGGTCAATCTCTGGCAACTGGTAACTTCAACCTCAATGCAGGGACTGAAGACATTTCATACATTGCTTGCAAAGTGCCCTTCAGAGTAGAGTCTGAACAGCTCAGAAGTTTTGCCCAACACAACAGCTGAACAAAGGAAGTGAGGCTGACACATCTTAGGCATTCTCTTTCACGGGTAATCCCCTCAATACCCTATAGTACTAGGTCGCAATATCTCCAAAGCAGTCAGTTCCTCCTCCATCAATCTAAAGAAACATTTGATCAAGAGCAAAGTGACATGTGATTTACTAGTGACCTTCACCCAAGGTTGTCTACTTCCCTTCTTCTTGAGCTCTTGGGCCTTACACTGACAAGGATGTTTCTTTCAGTTCTCTCCCTGTTCCAATTACCAAGAAGAGCGACCGTCACAACCAGGGTAATCTGAACTTAGAGGAAAAAAATGGCAACTAAGACACTCCTGGAACTGATAAATAAATTTAGTAAAGTTTCAGGTTATAAAATCAATGTATACAAATTAGTAGCTTTCATGTATGCCAACAACAGTCAAGCTGAGAATCAAATCAAAGATGTACTACCTTTCACAGTAGCAGCAAAGAAACAAAATACTGAGGAATATACTTAACAAAGGAAGTGAAAGACCTCTATACAGAAAATTATTATGAAACATTGAGGAAAGAAATTGCAGAGGATGTAAACAGATAGAAAAATATACTGTGTTCATGGATCAGCACAATCAACGTTAAAATAGCTGTACTACCCAACCTGATTTACATACAGATTCAACACAATTTGCATCAAAATACCAATGCTCTTTTTTGTAGATGTAGAAAAAATATATTTCTGCACTTCTTATAGATCCAGAAAAGACCCTGAATAGCCAACACAACCTTATGTAATAAGAACAAAATAGGAGGCATCACTTAAAAGTCATAAAGATAACAAATAAGCATATTGAAAAAGATGCCTCACATTCTATGTTATCAGGGAAATTCAAATTAAAATGACAATGAAATACAACTACACAGCTATTAGAATGGCCAGAATTCAGAATACTGACCACACCAAATGTAGACAAAAATATGGAGCAACAGAAATTTTTGTTCATTGTTAACGATACTGCAAAATGGATAGCCACTATTAGAAGATAGTTTGACAACTTCTTATACAACTAACCATCCTTTATCTTATAATTCAGTAATCACACAATCCTTGATATTTATCCAAAGGAGTTGAAAATGTTATGTCCACACAAAAATCAGCACATGGATGTTTATGGTAGTTTTGTGTATAATGTATTGTATTCCAGCAATGAACTAGTACACAGTGCTAACAGAAATAGAGTATCAAACCATGGAAAAACATGTTAAATGTTTTATGCATAAATGTTAAATGTAAAATGCTAAATGCATATCACTCAGTGAAAAAAGTCAGTCTGAAAATGCTGCATGGTCTATGACTTCAACTATATAACACGTTGGAAGAGGCACAACTAAAGAAACTGCAAAACCTTAGTGGTGCCAAGGGTTGGATGAGTAGATAAGCAGGTTGAACAGAGAAGAAATATAGGGCCATGAAACTACTCTGTATGATACCATAATGATGATACATGCCATTATACACCGGTCTAAACCCACAACAGGTACAACACTAAGAGCTAACCCAACCCTAACGTAAACTATGAGATTTGGGTGATTGGATGTAACAGTGTAGATTCATTAATTTTAAGAATCTACTACTCTGGTGGGGGATGTTGGATGTCGAGGATGGAAGAAACTATGCATGAGTAAGGGAAAGGGTCATATAAAAATATCTGTGTCTTCCTTTCAACTTTGCTATAAACCTGAAACTGCTCCAATAAAACAAAATTCTTTTAAAAGTCAACAAGTTGAAAAGTTAAACTTAATAAACATATATCTAGGAAAATATAACTTTCCAAAATATACCCAAGAAGAAATCAAAAGTCAGGCAACTTTTTCAGAATTAAAAAAAAAAAAAAAGACCATTAAAATGTCATCAAAGACTTTCATAGACTATAAAAATTGTCCTCCCAAATTTATTCTACAAAGCTAGTGTCATCCTAATATCAGTACCAAGCAAAAGACATTATGGATATAAAAAAGCAGGTATATTCCACTTATGAATATGCAAAAACTAGAATTAGATATTTGTAAACCCAATTTAGTGATGTATATAAAGGGGGATAATATTCCATCACCTGATTAGGTTTATTTCCAGAGTTCAAAGACGACTAGGATTAGAAAAATTGATCAATGTATCTCTTTAACATTATCAGACTAAAGGAAATGTATGTTTAACAAAATTCAGGATAAATTCATGATTTAAAACAAACTTCTAATGGTTAGACATATAGGGGAATAGCCTAGAACTGATAAAATACATTTCAGAAATAAACGGACCGAAGTTTGGATCTAGAGAAATGTAAACAACACTCCTTGCATTCAGTATTGGACTTTACAAGAATATAATATGCATAAGGGCTGGAAAATGTTAAATAAAACTATAATTTTAAGTGATATAAAATGCATTTTATTTTTTCAAGTTATCAAAAGATTTACACATAAACTTTTAGAAATAATAGGTGAGTCCATTAAAGTGACTGGATATATGAAAAGTATTTCAATTATATTTCTATACACCACTAGACAACTTGATTTAAAAAGAGGACACCATTTAAAATAGTCTTAAAGAATGCCACAAATTGGGCAGTGCCTGTGGCTCAAAAGGGTAGGGCACTGGCCCCGTATGCTGGAGGCCCAGCCAAAACAAACAAACAAAAAGAATGCCATGTATTCAGAAATAAATGAAACAAACAAAAAAATACACATATATATAAGATGTTTTTGAGAAGAATTCTAAACTGTTTTTTGATGACCATTTTTAAAAGTCAAAATAAATGGAGAGTTATACCATATCCATGGTCAGTAGGCTTAATACTTAAAAGATTTTCAATTATCCCCAAACCAATTTACAATTTCATTGAGTTCAATCAAATTCTCAGCAAGGTTTTTTCTCAAGCTATTCATAAAATTTGGAAGGCCAAGAGTACTGAGAACATATCTGAAGAAGAGTAGAAAGAGATTGCCCGCAGTAAGAGATGACAATTCATATAAAGTTCCAGACAATATCCATCCCGAGTGTAGGACTAGACAAATTACCAAAATAATAAGAAACAGACCTGAGAACAGGTTCATACATATATGAAACTTTGATAGAGGACAGAAGAGTCAGTACAGATGAATGAGGAAAAGAGGTGCAGAGCTGGAAGAAATGGTTTTTTATATGGGGAAAAGTTGAAATTAAGTTTTTACTACATATCTGATGCAAAAATTATATACATCCAAGATTTTAATTTCAAGAGCAAAGTGTACAGATATAAATCTTTCTCAAAATAGAAATGTTAAATGCTTAATTATAAAATTACTTGATAAGCTCAAACATGTTAAAATTAAGAATTTTTGTCAAAAAACTCAATGCAGAAAGTGAAAAACTAGTTACAAACTAGAAAATATTTCTCTCACCTATAATAACAAGTTAACTTTAAAATACTCTTTGGGAAGTGATACCGTAACATCTTAAGATATAAAATTGATATCCACAAATCAGTAGCTTTCATATATACCAATAATAGTCTAGCTAAGCATCAAATCAAAGGGACAATACTCTTCACAGTAAAAGAAAATGGAGTATCTGGGAATGTACCTAGCAAAAGATGTGAAGGACCTCTACAGAGAGAACTGTGTAACCCTGAGAAAAGAAATAGCAGAAGATGTCAACAAATAGAAGAGCATTCCATGCTCATGGCTAGGCGGAATCAACATTGTAAAAATGTCCGTACCACCTGAAGTGATCTACATATGTAATTCAGGCCCCATAAAAACACCATACTTTAAAGAACTTGAAAAAATAATATTTTGTTTCATATGGAACCAGGACAAAAGTCCAAATAGTCAATGTAATTCTAAGAAATAAAAACAAATCTGGAGGCATCACATTACCAGACTTCATTTTAAAATACAAGGATATAGGCTCGGCGCCTGTGGCTCAATCGGCTAAGGCGCCAGCCACATACACCTAAGGTGGCGGTTCGTATCCCCAGCCCGGGCCCGCCAAACAACAATGATGGCTGCAACCAAAAAATGGCTGGGCGTTGTGGCGGGCGCCTGTGGTCCCAGCTACTTGGGAGGCGGAGGCAGGAGACTCGCTTGAGCCCAGGAGTTGGAGGTTGCTATG
>CAUYQV010090115.1:0-20749 GCA_963574575.1 Galagoides demidoff
AAGCCTCGGTGATAACCCACGCTCACATATCCTCCCCTCTCTAATGTCCCTCCTTGAACAGTTAAAAAACTGTATTTTCTTTAGGGCTGCACTTTACCTCCTTCATGTTTACATGGATGGAACTGGAAAATGTGCTTCTTAGCAAAGTGTCTCAGGAATGGAAGAAAAAGTATCCAATGTACACAGCCCAGTTATGAAACTACTCTATAGCTCTCAAGCAAAAGATACAACCTAATTCTAGCCCAAAAATATGGGGAGGGGGTGGGGAAGGCGAGGGGAGAAGAGTGGATAGGTGGTGGGAGGGTGATGGGAAAGATCACCTATATATCTGTCTAACAAGGGTACAAGTGAACTTTTCTAGAACTAGAATATAAATGTGTTGATACAATGTTTAACCAAATAACATGAAATTTATGTTAACCAGCTTGATGAAAGTGTTTCAAATTGTATATGAAACAGCACAATGTACCCCATGTTTGCATCAATGTATACAGAGATCAATTAATAAAAAAAAAAAGAAAAAAAAGAAAAAAAAACAGAGAAGAGGGAAAGAAAGATGGCCATCATGTTGCTTCTGAATAAGATGATGTTTCCCTGTCACCTTTGTAGTTAAGCTGGGAAGCTGACAAGTGGGGAAATAGTGGTAGTTCTACCAAGAGCTACTTTAAGAAGACCTGTGAATGTTTTCTCCATCGACATTTTCTGAGCACCTCCTTTGTGCCCCGCAGTGTTCTCTGCACTAAAGTCATATGGGAATACCAAACACAGCCCTATCTTACTGCACAGGAAGGAGGGATGTGCCTTGGTAGGGGAGGCACTGGCTGCATGGAGGTACCCAACCCAGAGTTGGGGGTCTGAGGAGCTTTCCCACAGGAGGGTGTCTGAGCTGCTTCTTTTGGGTGCATGCAAAGGTGAAAAGGCGTTCCAGACAGAGATTTAAAGCCATAGGGTTGAGACATGTCACATTCAAGGTTAGGCAGTGTTAAGCTTCAGATGTTGAGAGATGCGTCTGCTGAGAAGGTCTAGAATATCAAGTTAAAGACTTGATTTGTGAATACCGAGCACTGTGTGTGTTTACACATGTATTTTTCTAGGTAGCAATGGCATAGATTCTCAAAGAGATCTGTGACAAAAATAAAATCCAACTACTGGTGAGGCAAGGGTTTGATTGGTGGTCAGTGTGGAGGATGAATTCCAAGGGACGTGCTAGGGACAAGAAAATTAGTTGAAGAGTAATTGGGGCAGAGGATTGAGGAGATACAATTGATATGACTTAGGAGCCCTCTCCTCAATGCCTACAGACATCTCTGAGCCTCAGATGTGGCTGTACCTCTCACCTTCCCTCCAAGCCCCATCCCTACACCCAACATTCAAGCTGCCCTTCAGGGACCTTTTTGTTCCCTTCCTAAACTGTCCTTGAAGTTTAATCAAGTCTGATTTCACAAATTCACGAAGGGGGCCTGGCCCTATGCTGGGCCTTCAGCCCTATAACCCCATGGAGAAAAATTGGTCAACTAACCTCAGATAGAGCAATGAATTGGCCTTGAGCTGATCTCTGACCCTCTGCCCATGGCTTCACAACGTGGGTAGAGGTCAGTTAGGAAATCAGCACAGTTCCAAGAAAAAGGCAAACATCCAGTTTATTTTTCCCCTGATTGATCTTATGCCAACACACTGACTTCAATGGACAGTAGGCAAAATGGTGGGGGACCCCAGAGCAGACTGATTCTGTAGATGCCCCCTTCCTTTCCTGTAAGACCTATCAGAACAGCACCCCAGCTTTTGTTGAATCTGGTATTGGTGAAGTCAGAAGGTAGAGTTTCCATGGGGAGATGGGACTACATGGACCCCTGGGAAGGCTGTGGAGTCAAAGGGCCCTAAAGAGTGACTGCTTCCTCCTGCAAGGGCATTCCCTGTCCTGCTCTGCTTCCTGGGGGCATCAGAAAGCAGGTCTTCTTTCTTCTAACAGTTCCTGGGGCCTTCCCACTGTCAACACAACAGCAGCCCAGACAGTGAGATGCCAGAGGCGTGGGCTCACAGGCTAGTCGGGGGAGCCAGGGTGAGCTGGCCAGCTTGAGGATCCAATTTCAGTCCAGAGAACTGTGTCTGGAGACTCCTGGCTGATCGATGCCCATGGAAACTTGCCAGGCATGCTGAACCTCAATCAGACTCTGGTTGCTTCAGTTTGGACAGGTTAGGGGCAGAGAAGGGGGGGTGAGCTGTGGCCCTGTATGGGGTGGACCCCGGTACCCTCACACATCCTTCTGACCCCTTGTTATCTGCCTCTTCTTTCTCCTCTTCTTCTTCTTCCTCCCTCTCTTCTTCCTCCTCCTCTTCTTCCTCCTCCTCTCCACTGTCTGAGTCCTCATAGAGGTTGATGGTTGCCTGGACAGGGAAGTTACGAAGTAAAATCTCCCCAGCACTGTACAGGTAATCAAAGGAGCGGGATTTAGGCCAGAAGAGCCTGTGGACAGAGAAGAAACATGAGCCTAACTCAGACAGGTCTCATACGTGCAGAGGGGCCAGTAGGGCCAAGAAAGAAGCCGATCCCCCAAACTTTTTCTTAGCTGTAATAAGGGGGTCAGAGGGAAAAGAAGAAAGAAAGCTTTGTAACTTAACCTTCTGAATTGTTACAAAATAGCCCCAGGCAGGTAGGCAAACACTGGAGGACTTACAGCTGTGGGGGCACCAGCCCAGCATCTATCAATTCTGGGCCTAACACAGCCACCCATGCCCATCTCCCTGCCCACCCCAGGAGGCTTCTAGCCATGTACTCTTTCTGAGGTTTCTTTCTTTCTTTTTTTTTTTTTTGGAGACAGAGTCTCACGCTGTCACCAGGGCTAATGTACCTGCTGTGGCCTCAGCCTAGCACACAGCAACCTCAGACTCCTGGGTTCAAGCTAATCTCCTGCCTAAGCCTCCCAAGTAGCTGGGACTACAGGTTCCCACTATGGTGCCTGGATACTTTTTTCTATTTTTAGTAGAGATGGGGTCACTCTCTTACTCAGGCTGGTCTTGAACTTGTGAGCTCAAGTCATCCTCCTGCCTCAACCTGCCAGAGTGTTGGGATTATAAATGTGAGCTGCTGAGCCTGGCCGACTAGCTATGCATTCGTTAGCCCTCTGATCCCCATTGCTTTCTCCCAAGGATCCTTCACTGTCCCGTCGACAGGGTCTCCTTCTTGGGGGTCGTTGAGAATGCTTCCAGGGAAAGCAACCTTGCCTGAGTCCATCAGCCTCTCTGGGCTTCAATTTTCTCTGCGAAACAGTAATCACAGAACTGCCTCCCTTCTCCTGCTCCACAAGACTGATGAGGATCCAAAGACCTAATGGATTTATGTCAAGTTTGGAGCTTGGTGCCAGAAACTTACCTGACAGGGTGATGGAACTCAGAGCCAGCTTTGGTGACCTCAGCAGCTGTTGCTCCACCAGCGGCCTGTCCAAAGCAAAAGTTAGCATGTGGCTCAAAGTACATGGCCAGATAACTCCTCCATATCAGAGGTCAGAAATTCACAGGTGAGACAACATGGAAGATACTTTAGATATCTCTGGGGTCCAGCTGTCCCCGGACACCCACCCCACAATAGGGGGGTCTATTTTGGTCCTGGTTGAAAAACAAGTGGACAGAGTCCTGGGGGTTGTTTGTTTCCTGCCCCTGTTCCAACACCTGTTTGGAGGCTGTCCAAGGGACAGAGTTCTACTGGAGCAGAAAAGATTCAGGGAGGGAGGTGGGAGAGCCTTGGGGCAAGGTGCCAGGTGACTGAGACTCAAGCACCAGTGCTGCCACACGCTGGCTGTGGGGCCCAGATCCCTTGCCCACTCCGAGTTTCAATTTTGTCATCTTTCCACTTGCCACAGAAACCTCAGACGTCCCCTTCTCCCAGAGCCGTTGTGGGGATCTCATGTTAGCAATGCTGTGAGGATGATTCCCCAGCTCTGCAGCCCTGAACTGAGGTCAGGGCCTCTCTGGGAAGGGACCTGGACAGTGTGAATGCACGTGACTGCGTGTGCATGTGAATATGAGTCACATGGGCTCGACCTCACCAAATCCACCAGCTTCCTCACCTGCCTTGGAGGGTCATTTGTGGAGGACAGCCAAGGCCTCCAATGACAAGCTCTTCTAGGACAAAGAGGAGAAGATTAATCAGTGGAGGGAGAGACTGAAGTGTGGGCGCCCTGAGATAATAAAAGAGGGCCCCCAAAAACTTCACTCAGGTGCCATCTGCTTCAAGAAGTCTTTCATAAAGCCCCTGAGCCCAGGCCAGGACAGATGTCCCCCCTCCACTTCCGCAATGTTATCATTGGACTTATCACCCTGTTTTGTAATTGTCTGTTTGCTTGTCTTTGGGCTGCTTAAGCTCAAAGATATGGTTGATCCTATCTAAAGCCCCAACACCTCACACAATGCCCACACACAGTAGCTGTTCAGTAAATGTTTGCTGAAGGTTAAATGTTTAGAGGAATGAATGGGGATTGAGTAGAAAATATCTTGCTTCCTACCTCCTGCTCTAAGTAGTAGAGCTCAGATCCCTACCATCTTCCTGGGCTGGGGAAAAGGGCCAGAAATAATCCTGGGTCCACTTCTTCCCCACTGGACTTGCAGAAGTAGGAAAAAAGCCAATGGGAACCTTATGGTGTGGTCAGGAGAAAAAGTAGTGCCCCAGTCAAGGGCCTCTTTAGACTTTGGCCCTCTTTCTCCACATCCCCACGCCCGCACTCTGTCATGTTACACCCAGGTTCCATGGCAGTCCCCCGTGTCCATCAGTGGACTCAGTGGCCTGGCCCATGAGGGTCTGGCTGCTTGGCCTTCAGGTTTGGCAATGCCCAATATGCCCAAGTCCCCTCCTGCCACCCAGAGATTACTGACATGAAGAGCAGATGAGATATTCCATCTGAGATGTGAAGGGCAGGCTATGGGGCCATTGCTTTTCCCCCTCACAGAGAAAAGGGGTGCCCTGAACACCTCATTTTTCTTCCTGTCTCAGGAACCCCTCATGCCTCAATTCAGGTTGCCAAAGATCAAGTTCCACTTACCTTTCACTCCTATTCACTTCTTGTCCAGAGGAGAGGAGGGGCATTGGGCTACACAGGCCAGGGAGTGCCAGGGGGGCTTGTGTGAGGGCCAGGGCTGGGCTAGGGGTGGCAGCAGCATGAGCAGCAGAGTCCATCATTAGGGTGCCAAGGCCGGGCAGGCGGTGGGGTCTCCTATTTCCAGAACCGTCTTCACTCTTTTGGCCCTTCCTGGGAGACCCTTTTATAAACCCTGCCTAGACTCATAAATTATTCAGGGAGTGCAGAGGTTGGGGGACTTGGGAGGGGGATAAAAATTCAGGGAAGGGGCTGAGGAGGGGGAGCTGGGTTCCTGGGTGTGAAATCTCTCCCAGTTGAATCAACAGGGTGTCAGTGGGAGGTAAGGGGTTTGTTTTACCTCCAAGTCAGAAAGAAAAACACAGAAGGGGCAAATTGCACACCATTTGTGTGAATTCTCCAGGCAGTAGCAAGGCCTGAGCGGGGAAGAAGTGGAGCTCATTAGCACCCAAAACTATAGAATCATCAGGGACAGACGCCCGGACAGACAGGTCTTTGGCAAAGCCAGTTCCCAGCAAGAAGAGACAGCTGACCCCGCTAAGGAGAGTGAGGGAAGGGATCGCGTTATTTCAGTTCAAACCCTAAATAGATTTGCCAGGTGGACCTGATATAGGGAGACTGCCAATAAGCACATCATCTGGGTTTGGGAAAAAAAGGGGTCCTGGTGTCTGTGGGGTAAACCTCAAGTCTTCTTTCAAGGCTCCCCCATCCCCTTATTGTTCAGTTCATTTGCCAAAGTGCCTGCTCCAGTCTCAGCAGTAAGTGGTCCAGTGAAGGAGGATTTCATAGGATTGCTGGCTCAGATTCCACATCTCAGCGTTCAGCTTCCAGCTCAGGAGCCAAAGTGCTGGGGAGACACAGAGTTCTGTCTGACCACTAAGCTGCTGAAGGACCTTCCTCAGCCCCAGGCCACAATTTTCTCACATGACAGATGAGAGTGCTGGCCCAGTGGTCCTGAAGGGCCTTGCCAGTCTGAACACTCTCTGATGGGAACAGGGAAAATGGGTACTGACCCCGGGCAAGCCTAGAGGCTTAAACACAGTTCTCGGTCTTTGCAGCCTTCTGGGCCTTTGCCAAAAAGCTTCCACTTACAACTACTGGCAGGCATCTCATGCTTTAGAGGGCTTGGAAATAGTCCTCCTGATCTCAGTGTCCAGCACCTGCACAAATTTAGCTTCTTGGCTATTCATCACAGCCTGGTTTGTAATCCTCAAAAATTAGAAACAACCTCAATGTCCAATAATAGGAAATTAGGAACATTAATTAGGGTAAATCTTTGCAACGGAATACTAAGTAGGTGCTCGCAATCATGTTCTAGGAAGTGTAATTTTTAACACTGAAAGTAAAAAACCAATCGGGTGTTAACACAGTAGTAATATTCTCTTAAAGGCTCTTCTTTTCTCTATGCACCTATCCCCCACCTCCACCCCTCTTTAAATTCCAACCCCACTGTGTTCTTTGCAGCAAAGAAACATTGAAAACAACCTAGATGTTTCACTTGGAAAAGCTGATTAGATAAATCGTCTGTCAGCGATACAATTTCATATTAAATGTGGCCTGGTAGAAGAATGATCGAAAAGCTAGTATATTGAAGAGTGAAAAAATAAGACTCTAAAATATTGCTTGGAGGATGATCTTATTTTATTTTATTTTATTTTATTTTATTTTTTGAGACAGAGTCTCACTTTGTCGCCCTCTGTAGAGTGTGTGGTGTCATAGCTCACAGCAACCTCCAACTTCTGGGCTTAGGTGATTCTCTTGCCTCAGCCTCTGGAGTAGCTGGGACTACAGGTGCCTACCACAACGCCCAGCTATTTTTTGTTATTGTTGTTGCAGTTTGGCCAGGGCTGGGTTAGAACCCGCCACCCTCGGTATATGGGACCAGCGCCCTACTCACTGCGCCACAGGCGCTGCCCATGATCTCATTTTAGTAAGAAAAAAAGTGTAGAATGTATGGTATGCCAAGAAGAAAAGACTAACTGGTGAGAAGAAAGATGTTACCGTTGCCATTTCTGGGAGTAAGAGCATGGTGGATTTTTACTTCTTTATGCTTTTCTGAATTTCCTAAAAAGTTCCACAAGGAACTGATATTATGTATTTGAGTAATAAAAAGTAAAGACGCATAAAAGTAAAAAGAAACAGAAGTGCTTATTTGTGGAGGAGAGAAAACTCTTGGGGAAATGACAGCCATTTTCAAATATCTGAAGATTAGACTGCAATGAGATTACACTTGTTCTGGGTGACTTCAAAGGGCAAGGCCGAGCCCTGTGGCTGGAAGCTAGAATGAGGCACATTTTGGCTCAATCAAAGGAAAACTTTCTAACAGCTCAGCCACCACCTAACCTGAGGGCCTGGCACCTCACTGGCCTTCAATAAACAGAGCTTTATTATATGAGGTGAAATGAGTCCACTGGAATGTGCTGCCTTGGACTGGGGTGAGCTCTCTGGCCCACAAGTTCGTAAGAACAGGCTGGATTTGGGATTCTGAAGAGGGAAATCTTGGGGGGAAAGGGAGAGTTGCTGGAGAGCCTGGGCTTCTATCGGTCTCTGAGAGTTCTTGCTAAATTTACTATCAGGAAATGAGAATGCTTGTACTTCTTCGATGGCTAAAGTGAGGAGTGAGGCTGAGAGAAGGAGCTAAGGCTGAAAGGAGATGGCAAGGGAAGGGTAAAGAAGCATAAGGCCTGTTGTCACATGCCAGGATCTTTTTGACCTCTAGGTGGCCTCTGAGAATAGTCAGCAGGGAGGTGGGAATGGGAGAAGAGCCCCAGCTCGCACCCAACCAGACTCAACCCTGCCGTCCTATTCATGCCACCTCCCGGCCTGAACTTGTGTTCCTTCAATCACTGCCTTCACATTGGTAGCTGTTCAATCCCTTTATGCCCCTGAGGAGCAGGCCGCAGGGTCCCCCGTGCACCCAGCTCCCACACGTGCTCTTCTGGAGCCCAGGGAGCTGCCTTCTGTCCTGTCTCCATGGTTCTTGTTGGACTGCTCTATCTTGCTACTTCCTAAGAATTGCCTCAGCCTCCTTCGGCTTGTGGGAGATGAAGCCCCTGGCTCCTCCTGTTGGCCCTCCCTGGCAGGCTCGCAGGCCTGCAGGTGACGCTGGGCAAGGGCTGGCTGTCCTCCTTTACACTTAGCACAGAGCAGGAGTAAACTAGTCAGCAGGGAGCAGAAAAGGTGAGGAGAGCTTCCAGTCAGGGCGACTCAGATCTCACCTTTGTTTCCCCTAACAGCCCTAGAGTGCTTCTGGGTTTCATGGTGATTGCTTTGCCAGATCTTTCCTGGGTGCCTCCTCTAGTCCAGACACTGCTGGGCTGGGCATTGCCCACAAGGGGATGGGCCGGGAGGAAGAAAGTGAGGAAGGGGAGGAAGACCTGCAGGGGGAAGGCAGGCTCAGTCCACCTCAACTGCAGCTGGTACCCCTCAGCCATCCTTCAGCAGGTTCCCTTGTCAAGGCTCCGGTTCCAGCCTCCATATTTCTCTGGGCCACATTCCAAACTTCCTTCAGCTCCCTACCATGTTCCTGCCCCACCCCTCTCCCTTAACGGAACAACCTCTCCTCCTACTTCCCTGAGAAAACAGAGGCCTTCAAGCGCGAATTACCTCAGTGCCCTGCCCCACCCCCCCAAAATTGGCCTCTCCAACTTCCTTCCCCTCCAGCCCTCCCTTCTCAGGGGACAAGGTGCCCCTTTAGTTAAAGGCTAATCCCTTTGCCTGGGCCTTGGCCTCAACCACCCTCCCTTTCTGGGCCTTTCCTCCAGATGTTCCTTACACTCCTCTTCAGGAAAGTTCCACGTCTCGATACTCACTCTTTCTCTTCTGATTATAAAATACTGCTCTCTGTTATCCCAAAAACAAGCACCCTCCCTTCCCAGATGTGTTCCCTTGCTCCCTTAAACTTGCTCTTTCCCTTGATATCTTTCTCTCTCCCCTCCCTCCTTCCTTCTCTCTTTTCTTTCTCTTACCCTCAATTTTGTTGAAAAGAGTCGCTCTATATGCTAGACCTGCACTTTTCCCAGCTTCCCATTCACACCTCCACCAATTGCAAGTTGGCCCCTGTCCCATTTTCTCAGTAAAAGGGCACCGCCAAAGGTCACCAATGAACTCCTAATTGCCAAATTCGATGACCTCTTTGAACTCTGGGTGGCAAAAGACACTATTGGCTCAGTCCTCATTTCTGAAGCTCTCCTTCCTGTTTCAGCCTCCATCAGCGCTCTCTCCTGGTTTTCCTCCTGCGTCCAGAACTGTTCCTCCCTGTCTCCTTTGCCGGCCTCTCTTCCTCTGCCTATTCCTCAGGTCAGTGCTTCTCAAATCACAGTCCACAGATCAGGCTGATACACAGGGATGTTTTTAATGGGTCGCAGCAAACTGAGAAAAACGTTGCTTTGAGAGTTTTTCCATAATCTAAATGTATTCACTTATAAAGGGCTGTCCATCATTCTGAGATTATGCCCTTCCTGCTTTGGGGTAGTAAAATACTCACTCTTTTTCAAAAGGATGGTGATGGTGGATATTAGTTTCTTCCTTTAATGTTCCTGCGTGGCAAAGGAAAATGTTGGTTTCTCTGTCAGTCCCATCAATGTTTCTTGAATGAATGAAAGAAAGAGAGTTACATTTCTTGATGGAATTATCCTAATGGATATCTCAAACTCATTCCAAAACTGAACTGTTTTCCTTCCCCACAATCCTCCTCTGTCTCTCCCTCTGTAATCAGCGTCATATCGACCCAGGTACTTAAGCTAAAAACATTGGCCACTCAGTTTTGTCCATTTCTTACTTTTGTCTGTCCCATGCTCCCCACTCTCCCTGTTGTTTCTTTGATTACGGCTTCATCTGTCCCCGTCACCTTCATGCCCCAAACAGCTTCTGGATAAGTCCTGCTGTGCGTGACTTAGCCTTTCCAATCCATTCTCCTCACAGCTGCCCCAGTGAGCTGCCTAAGACAGGTAGCTGGGTACAGTGTTCTATTTAAGAATTTCCACTGTGGGGCTCGGCACCTGTAGCCCAGTGGTTAGGGGGCAAGCCACATACACTAGGGCTGGCGGGATTGAACCCAGCCAGGGCTTGGCAAACAACAATGACAACTACAACAACAACAACAAAAATAGTCGGGCGTTGTGGCAGGCACGTGTAGTCCCAGCTACTTGGGAGGCTGAGGCAAGAGAATCACTTGAGTTCAAGAGTTTGAGGTTGCTGTGAGCTGTGATGCTACAGCTCTGTATCAAGGGTAACAAAGTGAAACTCTGTCTCAATGAAAAAAAAAAAAGAATTTCCAGTGCCTAGAGGAAATATCCACAATTATTTGTGTGGCATTTGAAGACTTTGCCATCTGAGCCTAGCCTGCCTCCAAAGGTCCTCCACACACCATCCACTACAGCCCCTATGCCTCTGTCTATCTTCAGTCTGAAAACAGGTCATTCCCATGCAATCGTACCAGGGGTCTAATCCCACCCTATATTGGGTTTATTACAGAGGAGGAAAAACTCAGAGTCATACTTGGGGCAATGTTTGTCAAACTTAGACTCAAGACCAGCTTGAGAAAGAGTGAGATCCTGTCTCACACACAACCAATGACAGGACTTAAAATCATTTTTTTTTGCAGTATTTTTTTTGGCCGGGGCCAGGTTTGAACCTGCCACCTCTGGTATATGGGGCCTGCGCCCTACTCCTTGAGCCACAAGTGCCACCCTTAAAATCAGTTTTGTAGGTTGCAACCAGCATTTAAGAAGATGAATAGCAAATATGAGTGCGTCCCATGTGGTAAGGATGTGAATTGCTCTGAGGAGATTTTGTTTTAGTCATAGAACTACATATATACGCTGTTTTTTTTGTTTGTTTGTTTTTGTATTTATTTTGAGACAGCACCTCAAGCTGTCCCCCTGGGTAGAATGCTATGGCATCACAACCCACAGCAACCTCCAACTCCTGGGCTCAAGCGAGTCTCCTGCCTCAGCCTCCCAAGTAGCTGGGACCACAGGCGCTCACCACAACGCCTGGCTATTTTTTGGTTGCAGCCATCATTGTTGTTTGGTGGGCCCGGGCTGGATTCGAACCCCCCACCTTAGGTGTATGTGGCTGGTGCCTTAGCCACTTGAGCCACAGGCACTGAGCCTATACAGTGTTTCTACATGAAGATGTGCAAATGCATGCTCTGGGTCATGCTGTAAAAGATATTTCTTTCTTTCATTTTTTTTTTTTTTTTTGAAACAGAGTCTCACTTTATCGCTGTCGGGAGAATGCTGTGGCATCACAGCTCGCAGCAATCTCTAGCTCTTGGGCTTAGGTGATTCTCTTACCTCAGTCTCCTGAGTAGCTGTGGCTACAGGCGCCCACCACAACACCCAGCTATTTTTTTTTGTTTGCAGTTTGACCGGAGCCGGGTTTGAACCCGCTGCCCTCAGTATATGGGCTGGCGCCCTACCCCCCGAGCCACAGGCACCGCCCTGTAAAAGATATTTCTTACTGTGGGTCATTGTCAAAAACTTTGACAGCGCTAAGGGGCTTAGTGCAGATGTTATTCTGTGCTTCTTGTAGCTGGTGCTGTTCAGGTCACAGTCTTTAACTCTCAAAATGATTCTAGACTCACTGAGGAGATGAAGATCAGGAGACTGGGCAGTGCCAGAAAGACTTCAAGGCGTAGGGGGAGATTGAGCCGGGGCTGGGTTTACATAGAGAAGGGGGAAATGTCATTCTGGCAGGGAGAAGTGGCACACAGGCGGACAATAAGAGCAGAGAACATTTGTTAAACATTTATGCACAAGGCATTGTTCTGGGTACTTTGCATGGATTAATTTAAGTCTCACAAACAATCGTAGGAGGAAGATACTATTAAAAGCTTAATTTTATAGATGAGACTAAGTAGCTTGCCCAAGATCACAGGGCTAAAAATGACAAGCCTGGGACTTGAACTCAGTGGTCTCTGTGCTCCTGCCCCGCCCTACCCTGCCACTGGGGGCCGGTGGGGAGAGTGGGCTGTCCAGGGGACAATGAGAGCCTAAGCCAGCAGCAGCTAAGGGAGGAGGACCTTGAATGTCAGATTGAAAGCCCCGGCAACAGGTTCTGCTCTCCCGTCTCAGAAGGAGATCTTACTCTTCCCCTCTAGCCTGCGCCTTGTGAACTAGGACCACTAGGGCTGGGGACAGAAAGCCTAAGTACCCAGTCAGGGTGCCACGTAGGGGACAGAGGTAAGGCAGGGCCTGCTCTGAGAGAGGAAGGAAGGAGAATTTTCTCTCTCTGACCCAAGCCTGCCCTCGCAGCAAAAATAGCAAATGGTGCCTGGGGCCTCTGTCCTCAAGTCCAAATGTCCCAAATGTGCCAAGTCTTGGGCGCAGCCCCTTGGGTTCCTGGGGCAGAGGTCAGCTCTCCTCCTGCACCCTTTGCTGCGTGGCCTGCCATTTGAGCCCGGGCTGTGACCCATGTGGTGCAGGCTCTCTTGGCAAAGCCTCTCGCAGCTCCCCATTTGCTCCTCATTTGGACTGCAGAGGCCTAGGAAAACAAAACTCTGGGAAGGAGGAGGTGGAGGGGGCTGTTAGGAAAGGTCACTCCCAGCCCCGGGCTCCTTCCCTCAGTCCAGCCCCAGCCCTGACTCCTTGGCCAGCTTCTCCAGCCCCTCTTCTCCACAGCCTCCTTTCCCAGGCTGGCCTGAGGCCTTGGGAAGGTGGAGTGGTACTGTGGTCTTTTCTCTGTCTTTTTAGACTTGGTGTCCTGGTGGCTCTGGCTAAGTAAGCAATTGGTAACTAGTGGCAGCTACCTTCCTGGGAGATGGACCCTGACAAACTAATAACAACTACAATAAAACATAGCTAACATTTCTTGACTGTTGGCTCGGCGCCTGTGCCTCAATTGGCTAAGGCGCCCGCCATGTACACCCAAGGTGGCGGGTTCGAATCCCCAGCCCAGGCCCGCCAAACAACAATGATGGCTGCAACCAAAAAAATGGCCGAGTGTTGTGGTGGGTGCCTGTGGTCCCAGCTACTTGGGAGGCGGAGGCAGGAGACTTACTTGTTCGAGCCCAGGAGTTGGAGGTTGCTATGAGCTGTGATGCCATGGCACTCTACCCAGGGGGATAGCTTGAGGCTCCTTCTAAAAAAAAAAAAAAAAAAAAAGAGTGTGTTACTCTCCTATGAGTGATTTTGGTCTCTTTCCTAAGCTTGTACATGTAACAGCTTACTTTATTTTTCTTTTTTGAGGTGCAGTCTCTGTCACTCAGGCTGGAGTGCCTTGGTGCTAATGTGATTTGTTGCAAGCTCAATTTCCCAGGCTCAAGTGGTCCTCCTGCCTCAGCTTCCCGAGTGCTGGGACTACAGGCGTGTGCCACCAGTGCTCGGCTAATTTTCTTGTAGAGACAGGGTTTCTCTATGTTATACAAGCTAACAGCTTACTTTTTTGTCTTAGACATATTCTGGTGAAAATGTTAAGCCAAGCTGGAACAGGCTATTTCTACAACGTCAAGAGAAGCCGCTTACGAGAAAAGTTGACTGTTTTGCGTTATGATCCAGTTGGTAAGTCTACAATAGATTCAGATGCTTTCACGGCCTCTTGCCCCCTTTCCAGACTGAACATCTGAATACCTCTGGCAGTTTTTTAGCCTCTTTGACAGTGTAGCCTTCATTCAGTAAACATATAATACTATTTTTTATTTGTTCATTTTATTTTTGTGCTGTTTATATTTATTGCTTCTTTATAAGATAAGGAGTGCCAGGCACAGTGGGAGGTGCCTGTGCCTCAGCAAGGAACTAAGGCAGGAGGATTGCTTGGGCCCAGATTAAGGCTGCAGTGGGCTATGATGATGCCAGTGCTTTCTAGCCTGGGTGACAGAGTGAGACCCTGCCTCTATTAAAAAATTTAAAAATAGGGCTGTAATATTAAAAATAAAAATAAAAAAATAGGGCTGAATAACATGAGCAGGCTTTTTTAAAATTATTAAATCATAGCTGTGTACATCAATGTAATCATGGAGTACAATGTGCTGGTTTTATATACAATTTGAATATAATTTGAAATATTTTCATCAAACTGGTTAACATAGCCTTCATAGCATTTTTTTAGTTATTGTGTTAAGACATTTATATTTTACATTTAGTAAATTTCTCATGTACCCTTGTAAGCTGTATCATAGGTGTGGTCCCACCGATTACCCTCTCTCCACCCATCCTCCCCCCTCCCTTCCCCTCTCCTTTCCCCATATTCTTGGGCTATAATTGGGTTATAGCTTTTATATGAAAGCTATAAATTGGTTTCTTTTTTTTTTTTTTGAGACAGAGCCTCAAGCTATCCCCCTGGGTAGAGTGCCATGGCATCACAGCTCACAGCAGCCTCCAACTCCTGGACTCAAGCGAGTCTCCTGCCTCCGCCTCCCAAGTAGCTGGGAACACAGGCGCCTGCCACAACGCCCGGCCATTTTTTGGTTGCATCATTGTTGTTTGGCGGGCCTGGGCTGGGGATTCGAACCCGCCGCCCTAGGTGTATGTGGCCTGTGCCCGATTGAGCCACAGGCGCCGAGCCTATAAATTGGTTTCATACTAAGGGCTGAGTACATTGGATACTTTTTCTTCCATTCTTGAGATACTTTGCTAAGAAGAATATGTTCTAGCTCCATCCATGTAAACATGAAAGAGATAAAGTCTCCATCTTCCTTTAAGGCTGCATAATATTACGTGGTATGTACATATACCACAATTTATTAATCCATTCGTGGGTTGATGGGCACTTGGGCTTCTTCCACGACTTAGCAAGTATGAATTGGGCTGCAATGAATGTTCTGGTACACATATCTTTGTTATAAAGTGATTTTTGGTCTTCTGGATATATACCTAGTAGAAGAGGGTTTTTTTTGTTTTTTCTTCCCCCTGAGACAGTCTCACTCTTTGGCCCTGGATAGAGTCCCTCAGTGTTGTAGCTCACGGCAATCTCAAACTCTTGGACTCAAGTGATCCTCTTGCCTCAGCCTCCTGAGTAGCTAGAACTATAGGCACCTGCCACAACACCAAGCTCATTTTTCTATTTTTAGTAGAGACAGGATCTTGCTCTTGCTCAGGCTGGTGGTGAACTCCTGGGCTTAAGCTATCCATCCATCTCCGCCCATCAGCTTCAAATTTCTTTTCTTTTCTTTTTTTTTTTTTGTTTAGCAGGCCCGGGCCAGGTTTGAATCCACCAGCCTCAGAGCATGTGGCTAGTGCTCTATAGGTACCCCTAAGCTTAAAACTTCTTGAGTTCCATTTAACAGAAATAAAATTCTCTGCCTTTTTTATGGTGTTCAAACTTAACAGTTATTCATAATAATGAAAAGGGATTTCTGGGTTTGTACCTGATGATTAGGAGTCTAAATTTCAGGATAACCATATGGTGGAAAAATAATTATGTTTGATATTGAAATAAGATATTGGATTGGTGTGCTTCTCTCCTGATCTTTTTGTGTCAGCTGGTGATGAACTTTGCAGTAAATGTTTATTATTATTATTATTATTTGCAGTTTTTGGCCAGGGCTGGGTTTGAACCCGCCATCTCCAGCATATGGGGCCGGTGCCCTACTCCTTTCAGCCACAGGCGCTGCCTGCAGTAAATGTTTTTTAACTCTTTTAGAGTTTACTTTTAGAAATTTGTAGAACATTAATAAATGTTGATTGAATAACCTTTTAGGATATTTTAACACATTGACTGCAAAATTAGAAAAAATGTTTTTTTGCTTGGGGGCATGGTGTCAAGATAGATCAAGACGTGTGTGAGTTATGCTACATACATGGTTCATGGGCTCAAAACTAGAACAAGTTAAATATAGCTCATATGACAGTTAATGTGTTAAGTGTGAAAATATATTTTCATCCTTACTATGGAAGTATTAGGAACTTAATATGTCAGTTTGATTTTAAATTTTGAGATTAGGAAGGAATACAGGCATAAATAGTTCTGATCATTTAAGTTCAGAATGGGAGAAAAGAGTCACATATAAATTTCAAACAGAGGATTAGAACTTTTCTGATGAATGGTCTGAGCTTTCACAGTACAACTTTGTCTTTTCTGAAGAAGAGAATGTTCTGAGATAGCAGACTGCCTGGCTTTTTGCCCACCACTGAATGCCTGTAGGCTTTCATGATGAAGATGTTTGCCTTAAGGCCTGCCCCCATTGCCCAGGGTACCAAATAACTTGGCAGTTCTCCCACCATATTTTATTGCAGGGAGTAAATTGTTAGTTTGAGGACATTGTTTTGTTGGTCTGCTTTATGAAGGAAATCAGGTAAGGAAATGTGGGAAAACTCCCTTACTTGACCATTTTGTAGTACATCTATAGCAAGAGCCAGTCACTGTCTTTTCAAACTCCTTTTTTCCTGGTATAAAACTTGACGCTAATTTCCAAGGAGGATTAAAGGCTAAGGCATAAGCTTATTAAACTTTGCTAAATATGTGAAGGTTTATCATAAAGAGAATGAAAACTTGTCAGTTTTAATTCCTTGGATGACTAAGCAAGACAATATAGACTTTAATTAAAGCAGATAAGATTTTGTTTAGGTGTAGGGAAAGAACTTGACAGATTCATTCTTCTATGAATTAAGCAGCAAATATTTTGACATAAAATTAATATGTTTGTGATCGTGGGTAGCAGTGTGTCATTTCAACTCAACTAACGTGTATTGAGTGCTCACTGTGTGTCTGGCAACAACCCTGGGAGGGAGATGGAGTTCTCTCTCTCACAGGAAAGGAAACTAAGGGTGGAGTATTTTGAGAAATTTGCCTAGGGACACAGCTGACAGATGGTGGAGTTAGGTTTGAACCCAGTGTTTCTCACTCCAAGTCTCTGTTTCTGTTACATGGGCTTAATCTTCCTAAAACTTTTTTTTTTTTAAATCAGAACCTGTTTTTGTGGTAAGCCTACCATTCAAGGCCATGGACCCCCGTAATGTCATTCCTACCTCCCACCACCACTCCTGTAAACCAGATGCCTATTCCTATTTATTCAGATGTTTTTCCTCTATCCAGGGTGATATCTTGAGGCTCTGTCTCAAAAAAACAAAACAGGCTTGGCACCTGTGGCTCAAGCATATAAGGCACCAGCCACATACACCTGAGCTGGCTGGTTCGAGTCCAGCCTGGGCCTGCCAAACAGCAATGATGGCTATAACCAAAAAATAGCCGGGTGTTGTGGTGGGCGCCTATAGTCCCAGCTACTTGGGAGGCGGGGCAGAATTGCTTGAGCCCAGGATTTGGAGGTTGCTGTGAGCTGTGATGTAACAGCACTCGACCCAGGGCAACAGCTTGAGGCTCTGTCTCAAAAAACAAAACAAAACAAACAAAACAGAACATTGTTTGGTTCTTTACTACTGTCTTGTAATGCATTATAGTCTTCCTTGGAATCTTAGGAGGATTAATGGCTACTTTTTAGATGATTTGAAGAATGTTAAAAATATCCCAAATATATGATGTAGTATATATATTTTGTTTTTACTAATACTGTATGAAAAATTCTGTTGAGTGGTTAATGATTCTTAAATCCAGCTGCCCATCAGGATTGTCTGAGGAGTTTAAAAAAATATAGACTTCCAGTCCAAATCTAGTTCTGTTAAACCAGGATAAGGGTAGGGATGGAGGTGAGAATTAGCTTATTTAAGTCTAAAATAGCTTATTTAACTCTAAATTTGGGAATATCATATGAGTATCCATATTGATTATAAAAGAAGAGAAAAACAAAGCTGAAATCTCTTTGTATGGAGGGGACCAGTGAGGAGTTGTTATGTCATAGTACTTTGAGTTCCTGGATCTTCCTTGGGTGCATTTGTGTGTATGTGTGTGTTTCAGCAAAGAATTAGATGGGGTGGAGGTTTGTGAGTGTGTGAGACAGAGAGAGATGTTGGAAGTTATTGGAGTGCTGTAGGGCATTGTAGGAATTGTAAAAGCCTTATTACCCAGCATCAAATCTCCAGTCTTTTACCTAGGCAGATAGTACTTTTGGGGTTGGTTTTGTTTCAGAGAACTGTGCTATGTAATATTTGCAACAATGAAATTTTGGTTACAATATTCTATAACCAAACTATTAAAAACCTATATTTGAGTGTATGAAACCATCTCTGGGAGTAGAGCTTTAAAGTGTATTCATTTACTCTTTCAATCAAGCTGCCTTTTCTCATGTGGTCTGCTCAGGTATTGCTGTTCTTTTTCTGGAGTCTAGCTTCTACCTGGTCTATCCTGGCTTACCTCCTATGAGTGGACCTTAACTGGGTCCTGACAGTCAGTATTTTCCTTTTTATTTTTGGAGTTTTTGGCCGGGGCTGGGTTTGAACCCGCCACCTCTGCCCTACTCCTTTGAGCCACAGGGCCCCCCCCCAGTCTTTTCCATTTTTGTCCTTAATTTTTTTTTTTTTTTTTTGAGACAAGAGTCTCAAGCTGTCACCCTGGTTAGAGTCCTGCGGCTTCACAGCTCACAGCAACCTTAAAGTCTTGGGCTTAAGTGATTCTCTTGCCTCAGCCTCCCAAGTAGCTGGGACTACAGGCGCCTGCCACAATGCCCAGCTATTTTTTTGTTGCAGTTGTCATTATTTAGCTGGCCTGAACTGGGTTCGAACCCACCAGCCTCAGTGCATGTGACTGGCGCCCTACCCACTAAGCTATGGACAGTGCCCCTTAATTTTTTTTTAATATGAATATTTCACATTGGTTGAAATTTGACCTTGTGGGGTACCAAGGACACTTGATGGGCAGTGGCCCTAACCATTTTCTCTAGTCTTCTCTGGCCTCTGGGATGGAGAATCTGAGTTGGCATTCTCATGTCAAAGGAATAGTAAACTAAGAGAAAGGAAAGGGCTTATGGTCTGGTGTGTATTTTTAATAAAAATGATGATAATATGTTAAAATATTCTGCTACAGTTCTTTTTTTCTCCCCCTGCAGTGAGAAAAAGAGTCCTCTTCGTGGAAGAGAAAAAAATACGCTCCCTTTAAACAATGGATTGAAAATGAATTTCATTTATAAATGAGAAGACTGAGGGCGGGGATATTGATTCAAAAATCCTGCAGTATGTAATAAAAGAAGAGGAAATGGCGCAGAATCACTGCCTCTTGTGATTTGAAGGCCATTGTGAAGGAAAACAATGTAGTCAAAGAAAGTTCTTCATATTAGGACAGATATCATTGCATCACACTTATTTATCTTTCTGGCTATTTTTATAGGCCTTAATAAAAAATTTAAAATAGCCTATGCTATTGTCTCTTAATGATGTTTTTATCCACTATCTGAATTTTAAAAAAATCAACCACATTACTAAAAAATAATCATTGTTTCATGTACTAAAAGAAAATTTTCCATAATGATACCTATGCAAGAGTTTCTAGCCTGTTCCTCCTGTACTTCATATATGGAAAAAGGCAGAGTAACACTCCAGAATGATCTTGAAGAAACTCCTGTGTAATTGACAGAAGCATCAGTAGGAATGATAAGAGGTGAGCCTAGTAACACAAAAGAAACCAATAGAACTTCTGTTTTTGATTTGTGCCTCTATAATTAGAGAAAATGTCCCTGGGTCCATACTTTTAGTCTCATGTTACCAAAGCAGTATTTAGGATTTTCTAGGGTAGTTTTGGTTTCCTTTACCCCCTAGATTTTTCTTTTCTTTTAAAATTAGAGGAACTATAGTGTATTCCATAAACGCACTGCCACGAGGCACAGTGGTGCTACACAACTAGCTAGCTTGGAAATGCCATGGATAATCCCTGATGTTCAGATAACTTTTCCCTACCCAGATTCATACTTCTACTTTCTCATTCAGACTGTTGTTTCAGACAGGTTTTAAAAATTGTCCTGTTTTTTGTCAAATTTCTAGTTGAAAGTAAGAAGGATCAGCTCATATTTTAAGCTCTGCTGGTTCCCTTCCTACCCCATTTGCAGTGTGTATGTGTAAGAGAATGATACCCAGGGTGGGCACAAGCATTGAGAAACCAGTGCTATCCCAAAATAATAGTGTTTCCTTCCCATGGCCCAGTCTGTATCTCTGGAGGAAGTAGAAGAGGTAGCTCTCTGGCCATAGAATTAGATATAGACGGTTCAGTCTTAGATCTTGTGGCATTAAAGTCAATAAGCTATTTTATGGCATCTTGTTAAAAGTTGTGGGAGGTGAGATCTTGGCTATTTTTAGGCTGAAACAGTACCAAATGGTTTTGGGTTACAAGCGAAATATTTCACGTGATCCCTACCTAAGCCAATGCAAAGGGTCTGTGACATGTATGGATGCTTTCCTAAGAAATCTGGTTTAACAAATGACTTGTTTATTCAGCCTATTATGGGCTGAATGTCATTCACAGGTGGTGGCTACCTTTTTGAACAATCAGTTGATAGTATGTAGACATTGAAAGATTTTAATAAATAGCCAGACTTTTGGCTTCACTTACCAAAAAACCCCAGTTTGACAACACTAAGCTAATACTGAGTATCAGCTGCCTCTCTTAAAAAGTGCTTGAGGCGGCTCGGCGCCTGTGGCTCAATCGGCTAAGGCGCCAGCCATGTACACCTAAGGTGGCGGGTTCAAATCCCCAGCCTGGACCCGCCAAACAACAATGATGGCTGCAACCAAAAAATGGCCGGGCGTTGTGGCAGGCGCCTGTGGTCCCAGCTACTTGGGAGGCGGAGGCAGGAGACTCGCTTGAGCCCAGGAGTTGGAGGTTGCTATGAGCTGTGATGC